>OMLP01040678.1:0-11687 GCA_900302685.1 Spondyliosoma cantharus | reverse complement strand
AACTAAAGCTAAACTTAACAGCTAATTTAATTTCCATTGTTTTACAATGTTATGTTTTCTGTGCAGAAATGAATGGTTCTTAGGACAATGGGAATAAGTCCTCCACCACCCAACTCTATAGATGTGATCAAGTCTGTGTTAACAGAAAGTCAGTCAAACATTACATTTTTACTGTCCTGTCTGGTTGGTATTGCCACTGGGTGTCATGAGCTATCATTGTACTTGTGTCATGAATATTAATCATGACCTTAACTACAGTGGTTTGGGCTTGTCATTATGTCACTGGGTGTTATTACACTGACAAATGTTTCTGTATCAGTGTCATGAATACTTTTCTTGACCTTGACAAAAATGGTAACATTTTGACTTCCTATGAACTGGTCTTATCCTTGAGTGATTATATGACCCAGCATAAAACCAATATATCATACAATGTCATACACAAATGGAAAGATATAAATGGTGATAAAACAACAAGAGAGACAAATTCAACAGAACATTCAAACTTTAACATGCTGATGTATGATGGAGTACTAACATGTTCAGTCACACTCCTTTTGTTGATAAATGAAAGAGAAGGGAAAGAAGACTCTTCGGTCTTTCTAGACCAGGGGTCACCAACACGGTGCCCGTGGGCACCAGGTAGCCCCCAAGGACCACATGAGTAGCCCTCAGGCCTGTTCTAAAAATGAAAATTGAATAATGATATTATCTGTTTCCCACCTTGTTAAGTCATTGTTGATAATTATTGTGAGAAATCATTAACGCGATCAGTGTCTTTACATAGACGAGTATCATTAATCATTAATAATCATATATAACTAAAGGCAAACTGAGCAAATTTGTTATTTCAGAAGAGTGTATCAAACTGGTAGGCCTTCATATAACTCAGTACCCATGAAGTAGCTCTCAGTTTCAAAAAGGTTGGTGACCCCTGTTCTAGACCATTTGTTTTCCACTGTGATTGTTAATATTTAAGGGAACGATCAGATTTTTAAAAAATATATATTAATATATGTCAAATGTACCCACAAAATGTAAACATGGGCTGACCCCTCACATTGAGTTGGTTAACACACCTGTATCTGTACTTGGCCTGCTCACCCAACAACACAGTCTAGTTCTCTTCTTCCAGCTTGGTTGTTATGTGCAGTATTTCTACTTCATTTTGACACACATCCAATGAAATTTCTTTATGGACAGATGCTGGTAAATGTTTAAACTGCTGACTGTTGCAAAGAAGAAGAGAAAAATATTAACGTTATTTAGGTTTTTAGATTTAGAATAATTTACATTTTAGAATTTAAATTAGACACACAGAAAGAACCAGACTTTAAGACTGTTCTCTGCAGTTCTCCGGGAAAACTGGTTTAATTGATAAAGAAATTCTTATTTTATTTAACTTTTTGCTTATTGCAAAGTGTAATAACCTTTGAGAGCTATAAGCCATCAGATTTAATTGATGGCTTATATGGGATCTGTCGGTGGCTTTCAGCAGACCTTGGTTCTTTTTTCTGCTGCCACATGAGCTTTTGTCAAGTATTTTTGCTACCAAATTGACCTTGCACTTTTTAAAGGGATATCACACTATTTATATGTTGTTTTGTGGTGTTTTTTAAAATGTCATCTGTGATTATTTTATTGTTAGAAAAATTATTTGATTGGAAATTTCTGTTAATAAATTAAAAATGTGTAATACCACTCATCACTCATTGTGTGAAAGTTCTGAGACATCTATACCATGAGATATCTAGTCAGTCATACGCAGTTGGACTTCAACTGAGAGTTTATTTACCAACATGGCAGTCATGTTAATGCGGGTGTGATGTGGGCAACACAAAAATGTAATTTATCATTTGGGGAAAGTGGCCTCAAGGGTGGAGGTAACAAAAAGTAATTGACAACTTTCAAGTAATTTGATAAACTTGATAGTCATTTTATTTCAAACAGTGTTTGATAGTCAATCAATACATCTTTTTTCTTTCAGTGAAAATACACCTGTCCACTGCAATGGACGTTATGCATCAAAGGGTATATACTGCCTATTGGGCCTTTATTTAGATGAAATCTGAAGACTGTAATATTGCTTTTTAATAAAAGTGTAAATTATATAATAATTTAAATAAAAGCTGCTGAACACAGTAGATCAAAACAGGCAGAATATATGACCTGATGCATAACTTCCACCAGAGTAGACATAGTAGAGTAGACTGCTAGCACCAGTCATCAAAGACAAAACCTGCAAAGCATCAAGCATAGATAACTACAGACCAATTGCTATAGCTAGTATACTATCTAAAGTGTTAGAACGGATCTTGCTCGATAGGCATCAAGAATATGCCATAACAACTGACAACCAATTTGGATTAAAAAATAAGCATGGCACTGACTTGTGTATTTATGCTTTAAAATAACTTGTCTCTAACTATAAAAGGCACAATACAACAATGTTTATGTGTTTTCTAGATGCGTCCAAAGCCTTTGACCACATTAATCATGGCAAACTGTTTATTAAGCCGCATGAGCGAGGGGTGCCTCCATACTTAATAAGAATTCTGCATTATTGGTACTCACACCAAACTATGCAAGTTAGATGGGGCAAAACAATATCAACCCCATTCCCTGTTACCAATGGGGTCAGACAAGGTAGAATATTGTCACCTCCCCTTTTTGACCTGTATATGGATGGTCTGTCTAGATAATTAGAAGAGTGTAAGACTGGATGTATGGTGGGGAATCAGCTTATTAACCATTTAATGTTCACTGATGACTTAATCATTATGTCACCATATAGTGCTGGCTTACAGCAACTGCTCAGAGTTTGTACGAAGTATTGTATGCAGTATGACATCAAATTTAATGCCAAAAAGAGTGTTGATGATAGCCAAAATTAAGGAGGATCAGAAGCTAAAGTTTCCCTCCTTTTACTTGTCTGAGCAAGAGCTAGATATTGTAACCAAAGTAAAATACTTAGGGCATATCATCAGGAATGACCTTAGTGATGATGATGATATTCAGCGCCAGTACTATAAATTGTATGCCCAGGCAAATATGTGCACACTCTTTTTAGAGCATAATGCACTCCGCTTTACACAGCACACCTATGGTGTAGCCATAGTAAAGCAAAGATGAATGAGATTAAGGTGGCATATAATGATGCTCTTAGAATCATGTTAAAGTACCCAAGGTGAAAGCGCTGGCAAGATGTTTGTGAGCTGTAATGTTCCCACTTTTCAGGCATTACTTAGGAATTTTATGTATAAATGTATGTGTCGGTTGATTGAGTCAAGGATTGGGATTATAATGTCTTTGACTGACCCTACCAAAAGTGAGACAAGCTATTCCTCCAGCTTTTGGAAATATTGGGACCAACATTTGTAGGTTTTTTAACCATTGAGGACACATGTCTATCTATGTGTAATCTTATATTTGTCTGTATATTGTGTGTGTGTCTTTTATATCTGGACCTCAAGTCTGTCAATAAGAAAAAAAAAATTAAGAGAAAAATGTCAAAATCTGTATAAAAGTATTTATCTGATTTTCTTCTTCTTTTACCTGCCTGTTTTTTCTAAACATATGTGTAACAGTTAATTCAGAGGTCCTTGATGCATCTAGTCTTCACTTCGCTATTTTGAATTTATGATGACGTATCTCAAATCTCAAAATGACAATGATATTCATATATATACACACAAAGATAATGATTTGGAATTGTGGACAGCGTTTGGGATTCACCACCTGGTGTTCGGGACAAATATCTGTCTACTATAGTGGACACCATGCATACAAAGGTTAACAGGTATTAATCACAAACAGTGACCCTGCTTGGAATGTTTTTTAATAATTACTTTATTCCAAAATCTTCTATCAAATTAATGCAAACAGGTGCTTTACATGTAACAGGAAGCATCAACACACACAGAATGCAAAGGTGCATTCAGTAAAGATATTCACACTGGAACTGCTGGACATTCAAATAACCAAATAAATACAACAACTAAACCTCTGCAATATGACTTTACTTTTGCCCGTTGTGGAAAGCCCTATAAGCCCCATTTTTGACTTACTATCCCACTGCAGTTTATTTTACCAACATCCTAATCCTCATTTATAGGTAGCAAAGTCTTGTTCTCTTGTTCTTTTCACTGAGGCATTATACTCTGAGATTCTTGTTGTGTTCAAGGGATCGCAGGGAAACATGCTTGTTGTCTTTTTTAACAAAATGTCAATCTGTCATCATTGTTTTTGGTGCTCCACAGTATGATTACTACCATGCCATTTGTTTCCTTTTACCAGTTTCTTAGGTTTCTTAGGTGCTGCCCTCATCTTTAGTTACTAGTGCTGTCACTTTACTCTAAACAAACCAGAAAGTCAAACATCTTCCTCCTTCTGTAAAGTAGGCTCTTTTCGTGGAGGAAGAAGAGCATGCTCCGGGTGTTTGTTCAGTAAATGTAAAGGCTCTTACTGAAAATGAGGATGGAACATTATACCGAGTACAGGTGTCATTCTCCGCTCTGTATTTCACTGCAGAGGACAGTGCTGGACGAATGTCATAGACTGAGTGCAGTCTGGCTAGAAATGCAGTCAGGCACTGGTTTACAACATGCAGGAAGGAGTGTTTGGCTTCAGACCTCAGACAAAGCAGAGCACACCTTGACACATCCATTTACTGCTCTCTCAGAGCTTCTGTCTCATCTCTTATGGAAGCTTGGACTGTGAATAATCTGAGAGAGCTTTCCAAGAGAGTCCACTGTGTCCACAGGTTCCTCTGTTTGAGCTCCGCTCTGTCCTGGCTGGTCAAGAATGTCCAGTCCAGGGTACAAGGCCTGATCTAGGGTGCTGATCCTGGGGAGGAATTTGGCTAGAGCTGGGAAGTCTCTGTCTCGACCCTGTAGCCTCTGTCTGCGGTTTCCTAGACTAAGCAGGACTCTGTGTCTGACAGAGACATAGATGTTGTATCCATCCGGCAAGATCTGCTCTCTGAAGGTGCAGTCATCTCTGTCGTAGGTGTGCTGAAGGAGATGGGAGACTATTTCATTTAAAACTGTTTATGTTCTTTCAATACTGAGACTTTGTGATGATATAAACTTAAGTGATTCCTGGCAGTGAGAAAATATTTTTCTCACTGCACTGTGGAAAGTGCACTGAGGAACCAGAATAGATCCAGGTACAATTGTTTTTCATTTAAATATTGTTCAACATAAATATCAAATGCTGCATGGAGATCAAGTACTCAAATACAGACAGTTTAATATAAAATATAAATTAAATGTGCTCCTAAAAAATGACCAAAAAATAATAACTCAAAAAAGGTATAGTCTTTTTCTTACAGAATTAAAGAAAGGCTATGTAATAAAACAAGCAAGTAATACAACATGATGACAAGTATAGTTAATATTTTGCAAAAGTGTATGAAAGAAATTACAGCTTCTTCTGTAACTGTCTTAAATGGTCAGATGATATTGTCCAATATCAAGCCCATTAGAATTGAATTTTGGCTGGGCTTACTACCCTACTTGGTCTAGTAGGATATTTTGCTTTTTGAAAAACATGGATTTATTCATATTTGTATGTGCCATTCGCACCACACAAGCATTTATATTTATTATATTTCTTATCAGAGAGTGGACAGAGTGGTGATGGCCTGACAGGTGGGCAAGAGAGCTAACAAGCAAGAAACCACTGGTTGAGCCACTGTTGGACATTTTTAAGCATGAAACCAGTGAATATTTTTAACTGGACATAAGAACATTTTCCAGCCATGTTTGTGCAAACAAAACTGAATATTTTGGATGAAAAGTTGAGATGATTTCCAGCCTGTTTTTGAAAGCATGTTAGCCAAACCCTAAACCTTGTTTTTTGTGCCTAAACGTCATCAGAGTATAAGCACAGCATTGTCACAACATAAAATTAGAAAAGTGAAGATACATTTTTTCAACATATCTGTGGTTTCGTGGTTTGCAGATATGTACGGATAGATGTACATTGCCAACATATGTTCTGGCAACTCACTTACTGTGGCTAATGCTAGCAAACAGACATTGTTAGGTGAGTTTGCTGAATTCAAAACTGTAATCTACATGTGGAGAGATGAGGTCAATTGCAATCTAAAAAAAATAAAATAAAATATGACATTTCACTGACTAAAATTAATTGTGAAATATATTTAGTTTGTTTAATCAATAACTTCAATCTTATTTTATTATGTTTATTAACCACTGGTATACATAGAGGTTAGCAAGTAGCTCAGACAGCAACATGAATCCTAAAATTAGAAGTGCAGCTTCCATGTGAATTGCATGAATACTGGTTTTAGATCGAAGGCCCCAAATTTAAAAACAAAAAAAAAAAAAAAAAACATGCACAAGTGGTGCTGCAAGTTCTTCGATGGCTGTTTACTTTGGCCAAAGAGAGCTAGCCAGAGGCCAAGGTTGTTGTTGCTGCTGCTGGGTCTTTTCATTCAGGTTTTCCACTTTGCAAACACATCCTACCCTGTACCACACCGGACAAAGGTTGATGAACCTCTGTCTGAATGAATGCCTGACTGGCATGCAGTGTTTTATGAACATGGAAGCTGACTACATGTATGAAAAGCAGCAGGAGACCATAGGTCAACAGTGGCAACAGGAATATTTCTGGGTATCCTTAGAAATGTTCCTGAATAACATTGGTTGTATATTGTTTGCGGCATTGCTACATTTTGAAAATGATCAATTCATCAAAGGTTTACAATTATTTCTTACAATGCAAAATACGATTGATAATTAACGGTTAGATACATTTTTACCTTTGTAGTCATACTGTAGGAGAAGTCACATTTTCAGTGGTTTATTATTTATGTATGGAATTCAAAACAGCCAGTATTAATTAAATCATATAGATGAGTCTACAAAAGGGCTTAAAAAGCAATGTGGACATCTTGAAAATTCTAACTTACAATGTGTGATATCTGGAATAGTAAATACATTTGCAGTTGAAATGGCAGTTAAAGTGGAAGTACTGAAAGTTGAATTTTCAGCTCAAACTACTGAATTGAGTTAAAAAAAATTTTGACTTTGACTGATTCAACTGAACTTGAAGAACTGGTAGGAGTTGAAGTGGCTGCTGAAGAGTGAGATATTAAAACAGTTGAACTGTTAGGTGTGGGAAACCCACTGGAAACCCAGAAAGACCATTTTGCTCTCTGTGCTACAGCCATTTAATCACTCTATCAACCTGTTCTGTGGTTTATTGAAAATAGTGTTATTTGGCCGTTAAAAACTGATATACTGCGCAAAAAAATGGTTTCGAAAACATCTCACATTATTATGTGTAGTGAACTGCATGACACACTATTGGGTTAGATTATATTCCAAGGGTGGATATGTAGTTTTAAAAGTTGATGTGATCTAAAACATACACTGCACAAACGGTGGATGTAATCTCAGTGATGTCACCCCTAGGTTTCTAAAAAGCTCAATGTGATGGCACTTAGTGCAACAACAATGCCAAAGTAATAATCTGCCAACCAATTCGACCCATTTATTTGGCTCAACAAGCCCAGAAAATGAGTGACTGGACTGGAGCACAAGGCAGTTGCTGATCTGACTGTCGGGAAATATGTGATTGGCAGAAAGGTGAGGGGGGGAATCGGTGACAATAGTGTCATGACAGGTGACGTTTTTGAAATAAGAGTATGATTGTGTACTATGGCACTATGAAATTCATCTAATTTCAAAGGGAATTAATCTAAAACTAAACTCCAATAAAACGACAATATGAATGTCAAAGTTACGTCAATCATAAATTAATCATTCAGCCATTGAATTTCAAAGTTATTAAATCATTTAATAATTCATTTGCATTGACCATTATGGTGTTCATGTATTTTTTATATTTTATCTACAATAAATAGTAAAAAGAAAGAAAATCTTAAATGCTTTGAATAAACGTGTGTTTAATCTTGGTTAAATAATGTTCTTAGTTTTGGTTAAGTTTTTATTTAAAAGGTTCAGTTTGTATTAGAATATGTTGGGATTGAGCGTAGAAGTCACAGTTGAATTCAAATTTGACTATATAATAAATGTTCGTACTGCGATTGTACACTTACTTATTAGCTAATCTTACCAATGTGGATAAACCTAATTAGTTATCATTCTGTAGTAGAAAGATAAAATTATGTTCACGTTTTACCTCACAATTAATTTAAGTTAAATATGAAAACATAAATTAATGAATACATTTTGACCAGATAATAACATTTACCATTCATTGTCATGTCATTGATAGACAACAGAAGCAAAAATTAATTGACAACAGGTTGTCTCTGAAATCCTTACCGATGAGTACAGTCTTCCATCGGCTTCTATGCAGAGGAAGTGTGCGGTCGCTGCTCCTCTGATGACAACACAGCCTGGATCTACTGGACGGATCTCCAGCAGGCCTGCAGTTCAAATGATTGTCAGAATGATAATCCTATCAATCCATTTCCAGTCATCATGGTGATTTACTGACAAGAATCACAATTTGCAGGCTGTTGAGTCTGTGCTTATAAATGCTTGACTTACTGTGCAGGGTTTGGTCTGCAGAGCTGTGGACCTGTCCATCTCCACTTATCAGCAGGTGCAGTCCCGATCTAGCGGCGTACAGGTGCCTGAACCGAACTACCTGTCCCCAGTTGTTGGTGATGTGGGGTCCCTGGTCTGATAGGGGCATACAAACAACTCCAACAGAAAAAAAAAGATTGGCCAGAGACACAATGACCAAGAAGAGTAGCATGATTTGTCAAATACGGTGTAATCTCTCTGTTGCTGCTCCCTCCAGTTGGCCATGTGAAGGTAGTCTCATCCTAACACAGCCTTTTCAATGTGTCCCTTATCAGCTACTGATAACCCCCTTTCCAAAATCCAGTTCCCAGAAGCAAACCACAACACACCCCTGCACGACATCCAACTGAATCATAGCTCTCTAATGGCCCCAGACGAGCACCAACTTGAGCCCCTGTTGTGTCTTTAAGCACTTCATTCAAAACTCTGGCAATTTGTCCTGGTGTTAAATATTCACAAACATCCTCACTTTATAAATAAATGTATGACTTTTTCTAAGGAAAGTACTGTGGACAAATACACAAATGTCAATTTTAGAATTGATTAGAATTATTGCTCATTAAGTGAGCAAGGAAACATAGGCATACAGTTATTTTTTGAGAATAGGGTTTGGCAAAAACTCTCAACGCAGGACCCAACTTGGCTAACTCTCCACGGAGTGAACATGTCTCCATCTGGCATGCCACTAGGCTACATACACACCACATAAGCTACAGCAAAAATGACCTATTCCTCCATCGCAGCACATGCCAAAATGTTGTTGTATTACAAGTTGGGCCTATTTTACCTCCAAAGTAGGTTTATCAGCAGTGGTAGTGGAGTAATGTGGAAAAAAAGACCTTTTGGCCAACAAAGTCGCCTACGAATCAGAAGTAGACCTACTTTTAATTATTTTCATTTTGATGCTACTTTGTTCTCCGCTACAGTTCAGAATGGAAGATTATATATTTTACATACAAAATGTGGTGAGCACTATTGTAGATCAGCATTGAATCGACCAACAATTGTAGTAGTGTACCTGTAGTAACAAACCAATATTATAATAATGTAGCCTTAGATTTACTTTTTTAACATTTTAAGAAAATGTAGCAAATTTGTATACATTTTTAAAAAAAAATTTAATGAAGTAATGGATAGACATGTATTTCAATTTTAAACTGCAGTTTTACTCCTTTAGTAGTATTAAATTAGATATTGATAGGAGCAGCAGTAGTAAGGTGATAGTAGTAATTAACTTTCACTCATTCCTATAGACTGTATGTGTCTTATACTGACGTTCATGTTGCAAAATAATGTTACATAAAGTGCTACCAAATGTACTATGTCAGTATTTTTATTTGTGAACAGGGTAAAGTCTACAGATTGGTCTGAATCCAAGTTAAGCTGTGAGATTGGGTCACTCCACACTAAAATAACAGACTTCTTTCCGCTCTTATCACATTCTGGCCTGTGTTTCCGCTGCTCAGCCTCGCAATTACATACAAGCAAGTTAAACTGTAAAGGAGAGCAAACATCACCATTCACCAAAATGCAACCTGAGGTCCAGACTTAAAAAGCTTCTCATTAGAATGGTTTTAGATTTGGAAACGGATGCCCTCTGGGGCCAGATTGTTTTACTGCCAGTGTGTGTTATGGCACTTTGACAAGGGCTTTTTTTTTAAATCCCCCCTTTACCTCAAAAATCTGCATAGCTTCTGTCACTAGATGGCAGCCTAGAACAGGAAGTATCTTTTCAAAGCTGGCTTTCATTAATTTTATTTCAAACACAACACACATTCCAAAAAACATTACTGAAAAAAGAAATGACCATATATAATACATTAAGCTAAAAAGACAAAAGGTGCCCAACACACACCCACAGTCACACTACCACAGCATGGACACAGTTAAAAGGCAACAAATGCGGATGATGGAGCAGGGAGAAGAGATAAAGGAATAGGAGAATAACAAGTCAAAGGAAGAAAAAAAAGGAGAAAGGCAGGGAGAGGTTGTTTAAGTGCAAATGGTGCAGCCTAGGAATACTCTCATTCAGTCTCCTGTTGCACCTTAAAATGTAATAACTTACACTTTTATCAGTTTTATCAATATTTTAAGTACAGATTGTGTGAGTTTGAATGTTATACCATGGTCTGGGTGAATACTTGATTATGATTGGCTGGAGAGTGTCAATTAACTTTTCATATACAGACACTTCTGGAACTCCTCAAGTACTTCCAGTGAAACTGCCTATTTACTGTAAAACGCATAATGCATTACTAATATTACTTCAGTAATATATTACTACAGGTCGTATTACTGACAGAAGTGAACCATTATTGTTGTTTTTTTTAAATGCATCCACGCATGACCATATTAATATAGGCTATGTGTGTTTTTAATATAACCAAGCCTATAAGTTCTTTGTTCAGTCTCTGTGTGACTGAAAGGAGCCATTTTTCCAGGCACTAATGATCATATAATAATAATCATATTTTACTTTAGGCTATTTTTTTTAAAGTAACTTAATAGTAGTACAATAAGTAATATTGTAACGTAATTACTTTAAAATGAAGGAAAACACTGACCACAGGATGGCGCATGTAAAGGCAGGAACACACCGGCCCAACCGTTGGACGTCTGAAGCGTTTGGACGAGGTCGGGAACAAATCTGTTCGGTGTGTACAGCTGCGTTGGAAGCGTTAGGAACCGCGCTGACGGCGTCTGACCCGTTTCAGCATGCGCAGTCTGAGGAGGTGGGCTGTCGGACGTCTGAGCCATTGGATTCTCTGATTGGTTGTGTGCCAGCTGTATGACCATTCTGATTGGCGGTGTGCTAGCGAATCAGCGCGGTGTGTGGGAGGGACGGAATACTGTGTGCGCTTTGTTTTTCTATACACTCCGTTCCGTCATTCACTGTTTTCATGTTTTGGAGTACTGGCACTTAGACCAGCTGTTATGTCCGTTCAGGACAAATTAATCTGTGTTTGTTTGGTAAATGCCTCGCTGCATGTTTAGTATGCAGCTGTTTTTTGTCTGAAATAGTTAAGTTTCGTTTTGATCGAAAGTAAAGAGAGTTGCGTGCATAAACCTCTCGTCCAGCGTCTTACCTATACCCAACACTAG
>OMLP01040677.1:45135-67672 GCA_900302685.1 Spondyliosoma cantharus | reverse complement strand
GTTTTATGTCTGTAACTCTTAAATAATGCCATAAGTCCATCTGTTAACTCTGCCTTAAAAATATGTATTTTATAAAACTGTTGCATGCAGCAGTCACTGTATCAGAACTCTCCTTCAGCTCTTCCACTGTGATTTGAATTAGCATTCATAAATAAAGACTAAACTTCTCCTGCTTGAAAACTACTGCTCTTATTTGTCGCTGCACATCAGCAGAGGTCTGTGTTATCTGACGATTTCTACCCACCAATATAAATCAAGCATTCTCGTGGCGTGAGGAGTCTTGTGACAGGAAATGGGTCAGAGTTGTGCTGGCAGATAGCTGCATGTACCTTGGGTACGTGAGACGAGGCAAAGCATTTGTTCCCATGACAGTACAACACAAAGACACCTACAAATGGCATGTGAGCATAGGAAGTGTTAAAGAAAGAAATAAAGAAGAAACAAATGAAGAATAAATCGTTGCCTGTAAGCTGCTTCACGAGGAAGGCTGACTGCATGCTCTGCAGCTTCACTACAAACTCAATGTTAAACTGATGTTCCTTTTTTTCCCCCCATGTCTCATCATATCAACCGTTAAAGAACTTTACCACAGATATATTGTACAAAATACCCTAAATGTCTGCTTCCGTTTTCTTTTCAATGACTGAATGTGAGAAAAATATTAATAAAGTTCAATAAAATAAGCTGCCCACCATGTGTTCCAGCAGATAGTAGCCTGTGTAGCAAACTAAACAGTGTAGCTACTACAAATACATGAGTCCACTTCTAATGTGAGCTCAAGCCTGAAATTCAAAGAGGGAAGGAACTCATGTTACAGCTTTAAAGCTGTTTTTAGTGTTATACAACTATCTGTGTGTAACCTCAGCGTATAATTACCGGTGTCTGTGTTTAATTATAGCAGAAGTAAACCAACATGCTGATTTCAACTTTCCAACATGCAAATGTTTTCATGTGAAGGGCCAAATGTCACGCCATGTACCCTCCACCTCGTTGCAGCATCTTAATGCTCCACGTTTCAAGGATCCCAGTTCTTGCAAATCATAACGTATAACGAATTTTCAAGAACATTTTCTGATTGCGTGTAGGAATCATCATCACCCATCCCTTCACAATTTATGAACTAAGTCCCACGATGTCTGCATGAGAAGAACATCATATATGTTTTCATTCAAACACTCTGTACAGTTTTTCCCACACAAAGGCTACACCGAGTGGAAGACATTAACTAGTGCCTTCCACTATCCCTCTCTTGTAAATCTTATGTTGACATGACACTCAAACACTGTATGAGGTAGTGGTAGAGTTGTGGTCGCAGACTCTTTCCTAACTTACAAACGCCATCACATTAATAACTCAGTTCTTCTGAAGGGGTTACTGAAGGTTATGCAAGCGATGAGGTGATATCACATCAGTGTTCAATGATTAGCATAGTTATTTATTTCAAATGATAACAACTAGTAACTCTATAATACAATTACATTTTGAAAGTAACTTGCCCAGTACTGTTAAGCAATCAATATAATTCCAAACAACATTTTTGTCACACAGCACACACACACACCACACACGCACGCACGCACTGTGGAAGGATGCGGAGGTTGACTGTGGTGAAATGTGATTGAGATGTTCTGAGAACTGCAGGTACGAAAAGATAGGGTTAGGAGATTCTAGAGGCTATAAAAGAAAAGCACAACTGCAAACGACACTGTAACCATGTAACCAAGTTTCTTTAAGATGGTTCAGCAGTAAAAAGTCTTTATGCAGTTAAGTGGACTCTTATCTTTGCAAATCAAATTAACGTAAAATTAGAACATTTTTTTCTTTAATGTTGATTTAATTTTCAGACCACTTCTGTTGTAAGTGTTTTAACTGAGTAGGGTGAATGTTCTCTACAGAGTTCAATCAACTAATCAAAATAAGTTTTAATAGAAACATAGCATATTGGCAGACTTCCCAGCATGCACTGCTTGAGAGTTTAAACTCTCATGAGACTTTTCTCTTTCATACTTTGAAAACATAAAGGATGGAAACGTGCTGTTTGTTTTCAAAATATTCTAAGATGAATCAGGGATGTTTTTTCCACGATCATGAAAAAAAAAGCTAATGATGATAAAGTTATCATTGAACTAATTCTTTACATCGTCACAAAGTCCCACTTCAAAGTCATTTCATATATTTCTGCTTCTCTTTTGTGACATTTCTGCTTTTAGTTCAGCATCTTTCTATCAGGATCGTGACGAGAGAAGCTTCAACCACTTACAACAGATTGTGTAATGATAAAAACAATTCCAGCGTCCAGCTTTTCTGTGCTCTGGGTTGTTATTCTCCAGAGGTTCAGTGGAGAGGCTGAGAGTGGTGTTCCCTGTCATGGGAGCTGCAGCATCTCACTCACAGCTGCAGCGTGTTGAAAAAGCCCTGGTCCTCACCCATGCCTGCTGCCAGGTGGTCTTCGCCAGTTAACCAAGTGGCACATGGTCGATATTTCAAGTGGGTGAACGTAGATGAATTTTGAGTCACGATCTCTCCGTGCTTGGTCGGGATTTCCCCTGAACAAACAAACAACTACCAGCCAACCAAAGCACAAAGCACGGCTTCTAAATGTGAAGCTGAGGCACTGCCGTTGTCTTTTGACGCTTTGACCTTTTTACAAGCTTTAAATGCAGCTTGATAAAAACTTTGCAGAAATGGATTAGATTGTAGAAATGTGTCTTATCATGTTGTAGACCATCTAGTAACACCAGTGTGATCTAACAAATGCAAAGTGCAGGGTCGCCTCGAGGCCGTGTGGTTTTCTCTGCACGGCTGCGTTACCATGATATCGCACGTGTGTGTGTGTGTGTGTGTGTGTGTGTGTCATCCTCACCACCTGCGCATATTGACTGTATGATTTATCAAAGCCTGTAAATAAAGTCGGTACTCCCTATCCTAAGCGTGAGCCGAGTTCACCGTAACTACGCTTCAATTAAGAAATAGATAATAAAATTAAATATTGTTCACGTGTCCAAACTTGCCAACGACTTGCCAGGCTGACGGATAAAACTCATACCACTGATGCCTCTGTTACTTGTGCATGATGCTGAGGGATGCATGGATTTCCTCGCGCTGTTACAGGACAAAGGATGAAAGTGAAAAGAAGAATCGAAACCAAATATTTTCCAACCTTCACCTCAACGTTCCGTTTACGAGTACGAACAGCTGATGCGGCCGTTTCACAAAGTGTATGTTTCCCCCTCAAGATACAACGACTCTTAAAATCCCCCTTGTTGAGGGATAAGGGACTTCACCTCATAACGTAGTCCGTGCCATGACTTTCACACACAAACATCCACACACACAATTAACCGTGTTAATTAAAAGGTAAATGAAAAGGCTATACATTCATATAACCATTTCAAGAGCTCGGCATGAGAGACAGGACGCACACCAGGGAAAACCAGGACCAAACCAGGATAAGAATGAGAGGATGTAACATTCTTTGTTTACTTTGCCTGAGAAGTAGAGCAGCAGAAGAAACAGAAGAAACAGAAGCCACCAGATGTCAGCAAAGCCACACTCACGTTTCACACGATGAGGCCTCAGAACTGCTTCTATCTATTATTTGAAAGTATTACTTCGAAAATAAGAAAATAAATGTTATGAAGAAGCATCATGAATGTGTTTAAAAAGTGTGACAGTGTGAGGACATGAAAACAGTGACGACCGGTGGACATTTTACACCTTGGAAAGTTTGTTTCCATTCACCGAATTCCCCCTCACACAAGTTTGTACATGTAATTTGATCTTTAAGAAACATGGCTTGGTTTCTCTCACCAATGTAAAGTGTGTCCTCTTGTGCTCGTGGAGAATATTTTACATATTTAAGACAAAGAGTGGAAAGCACCTCTTCTTCTTCTTCTGTTGCTATGCTTCTGAGAAAACAGGAAGGTTGATGTGTGTGTGTGTGTGTGTGTGTGGCACTGTGAGGAAGGAGTCAGTGGAAGAGGGAACTGTGGAATTTAAAAACATTCTGCTTCGAGTAATCATTTGTGTTTCAGATGGATTTTCCACTGAAAAAGTTCAATTACATTGTCAAAGTGTCTCGCTTTGGGAAAAAAGCGTCTGCTAAATGCCCTAAATGTAAATGTAAATGTCTTAAAATGAGATCTTGCTTGTAAAATATAGAATCTATAATTAATCTCTATAAAACTACTGCACACCTCTTACATCTTTGGAAAGTACCAGCACCAGACAATGCAACGTTTTACCTTCAGCAGTGGAAACAGAGGGAAGCCGCCCCTCCCGAGCAATGTGGTCACCGTGTTGTGACCTTTAGCGCTGAACTCCTGTGACGCATGTTACAGTCACATCTTCAAATTCACTTGTATTTTAGACTCAATGAGCACAACCTGGAAGTCATGTGCCAACACGCTCAACCAGTTACGGTAAAATACAGTCACATTTTCTGCTTGACACACAGATTGTAGTCTTTGTTTCTCCACACAATCCTCAGTATTTTGCACAATCTTGAATCATGAATAAAATCTGCTGTGTTCACACGTAACACACATTTAAAATGTTAAATCTTCTAACGTGCAAACACGAGTTACACAGTTGTTCAATTGTTGGAGCAATGGATTCAGAAGCAGGAGGCAGATAAACATGCAGATGTTTCATGTTGCTTTACATTTGACATTTCACACACAAATGGAGTATGCAGCGAGCAAGCAGGCCGTAGAAGGCTACTTAAATAAACTGTTCAATAGCTGCTGTATTATTCTTCCCGGCCCCGTCTTGCAGATGTCTCGCACGTTGCACCATCTCCTCCCCGCTGCCCGTCCATCACCTCCGGCCTCGGTCCTTCTCTGGCTGTCTGGCCCTTCGCCCGCCTCAGCTTCCCCATCACACCGCCCCAGGCAGCAAAACCAATTAGTCTCCGATAGTAAAGCGGAGACCTGCTCCCTAAACTCCTGAGCTCTGTTTTTATTTCCTTCTGTCTGGGACCACAAAACAATCTCCACCATTGACCCACAGCTTCTCAGGTCAAGCGGATAGATTTTCTGAGACACGATAATGTTTTTGTGCTTCGGCGCTGTGTGGAAAATGAACAGTAAACTCCCCGACCCTTGTTTTTAGGAGTTATGCTTGTACTCCTCTGTGCAATTAACACGTGTGTGTGATGTTTAATGACTTGCTGACTGATAACAGCTGTTAGGAATCTGTTTCACTTCTTCCTCTTCTACTTTTAAATGTCGTCCGTCGTTCTCCCGGTGAGTCACTTTGTTTTGAATTTGGCTGACAGAACAAGGTTACTGTAGCTGCTGTGATTAGTTTCCATTGGACACAATCCAATACAGTTCGCAACAACAGCGAACACGATGATCTAACGTCTGAATCATCTCATCAGAAAGTTCCCACTCCTGCTTTTGTTGTCAGACAAGCTGGTAATTAAAGCCAACCCATCTCTGCGCTTTGTGGGAACATTTTAATTTCAAAAGGCCTGAGTGGGAGTTTTGATCACCGGCATCAATATGTTGTTTTTTTCCTCTCCCTTTGTGTTGCTTTTCTGTTCGCCTGACAAACTACACCTCCGAGCAGCTTCAGTAGACGAAGGACGAAGGTCACTGCGCTCAGCTACGGAGGCCTGGAGGGTCAGTCAGACTGTCCGGGAACAAATTGAACCAGCTCGGACACTCTCTGATATCTATATCATTTTGACAGCTCCGTGGTTATGAGTGGTAAGGAAAAGTTCACGGCGATAGTTTGTGATAACGGCGTGGTAATTTAGCGAAGGGAGGCTGAGAGGCCGGCGACTCTGCAGCTGAAGGCGTCTAACATCATCTTTAACCGAGGTCAGGCGGCTCGCTGAGATCCTGCTCCGACGACAGGCTGACGGATAAGCATCAGAAAGCCTGTCAGCGTATTCAAAAGGGAAGGGAGACATTTCTAGGTGACCAAGACGATTACTGGAAGTCATTTAAGGGTAAACGGACAGTAACAAACCGCCGTTGGACCCACTAGCCATCAAATCAAGGAGAAACTGGACTCACATCAAGAAGTAAGGAGTGGACCGTGTTTAGACAGAAGAAAACCGAGGAAAAGAAATGGTTTCAAATTGTAGTTTATACTCAAGACTTGAGATTAATCAGTTCTTGTTGTTCTTGTGTTCACTTCTGCAAAACTGATATGCTGCCAACTAAGAAACTTGATCTTTAGGTTTCTTTATGTTGAAGCTATAGGTTCAGTTCTCCACATCATGTTGTGATGACGCCGTTCTCACGCTCTGCTCAGGTTTCGGCAGATTCAGTGAGTGTAAAACTATTTCTATAATCATCCTGCACGAAGAGGAACTCCGCCAGAGAGCCTTTGATTCTCCGCTGATGGTATCAGCTTCAAACCTCAAATCTCTGAAATATTGATATGGTGTTAATAATACACATATGATAATGTTGTGTGAGCAATCCAGAGGAAACGTCGGGTCGTTTCTCTACGAATTCATCGATTTGCCTTTTTAGTAGTCATTGAGTGACCCGCTCCGACTCCCTACACTCGTGTTTTTGTGGAATTTATTTGCCAAAAAGAGAAAAAGACACAGTAAACACAGGTAAAGATATTTCATTTCATTGCTAGCTTTTTTTCCTCTCCAGTTTCTTTCTCTCTCTCTATATATACATATCGTGATAATATCATTATCGTGAATTGTTTGGCCTCAACGACAGTGAAAATCTGAATCCTGTCAGCCCGTAACTCTAAGCCTCCAACAATATATGCAGTCAAGTTGAGGCTAATAAACAAACGTGGCCTGTTGCTTCATTATAAGAAGCCTTTTCACCAATTAATCTATTTAAATGCCACTTTGTTTTTTAGTGAAATACAGAAACAGACATCCAGAGATCATCTGTTTAAATTACAAGACGGGTTGTAAGGTTTTTTTTTACCTGTCTTGGGTCCATGCAGGTGACTCGAGCAATGTATCCCAAGTCCCAAGTCATTTTCCTTGGGAAAGTCAGACCAGTCTCTTGTTTATATGTGGCGGACCCTGCCACCTTTCTAGCTTCAAACAGTGTTCTGAGGACCTTATTTACAGCTTGTTTACTCACTTATGGACAATTTTGGACCTTATTTATATTGTAAATATTAACATTCTGAGTTTATATGTCGTCTCCAAAACGCCGTAGTGCCCCTTTGAGTTAAGTCACAAGTCTTTAACTTCATTTTCAGGTCAAGTAACTCGAGCTGATTCTAGTCCACATCTCTGCTGGAGCCCTGTTTGATACTGAAGTTGTGAGGCTGCATCTTATACAATACTTTCCAGCACTTCTGATGGAAACTAAATTTACATCATTCATACGAGACTTGAATCAACAATTATGCCGCGGATCAGAGCGGGGGATGATGAGAACGAAGAAAAAAAAAAACCCCAAAGAACAAAACAAACACAAAATGCACCGGACGAGAAGTTTCAGAATGTAGAAACAGACGGCAGGTAATTTAAAGAGAATCAGGAGTCAGAATCACCACCGGGGACTCTCTCTGTGGTGGAATTAGACCAAAGAGAAAGTGACGATAAAGAAAAGAAGGAGGCAGACAGACGGCGACAGAAAGAGAGAGAGAGAGAGAAGCAGATCAGAGCTGTCAAACGAGACAAAGGGAAGAAAGAACAAACAAACTTTTCTTCTTTCACCTTTACTGTCTGTCTCCGTCCTTCTCGTCACGGCTCCCTTTTCTTCTGAGAGCATGAAAAAAAAAAAACGAACGCCGACGCCGCTTTAAAAGCTGCCAGAAATATATTCAGCTCTACAGCGTTTCAGTCTGTGCTTTTCATCAGGTATCTGATGTCTGAAAGGGACTTCAGGTCAAAAAGAAAAGAGGTATTTTTTATGTGGGATCACATTTCTTCTCCTTGTTTTTGATTCATTTGTGGTAAGTGTCAGTACGATATCAGCACATTTCTCCTCTCCTGTTCATGTCTCCTCCCGGCAGCTCTGTCTTGTCTTCAATCCATCCAGCGGCAGGATAACTGTGTTGGCCCCCGAGCATCAGATTTATAATTAAAAACAGACTGCGAGAGAGAGAGAGCTGTGACCTCGACTCTAAAGTGAGACACTGAGCATCGTACCGATCACCTTTAGGACCTTGATCATGTGTGTAATTATGTGTCTGCTCTGTACACAGATGAAAAGGGTACCGAAGCTAATAGAAATAGAAATAAAAAGCTGCGTATTGTTAACCATTTTTCTGAGTGTGTTTAAGGTAGATGCTATGATCCACACAGGTCAACCTCTCTTAGCTACTCACAAACCTCAACTTATTTTGGGACGTGATCAAACCTGACAAGCATCAGATTTAGAAGTAGCACACTCACGTTTGTTAGCATGTTAGCTCGCACGGTTAGGTCGGTAATTCCTACCTTCCTGCTGACTTTGGAGAAAGCTTTGGTTGATAGCTAGACACCTGCTCCAGACTCGAAAATACCTCCAAAAGGTGTTTCATCTCCGCTGCCACTCTGTTCTGCTTCTGGGTCGTGTCCACCAGACCTGCTCCACCGTGCGCCCCCACAAGTTCATTGACTTTCTGAGTTCTTCTGTCTGATATCTTTTTTCCCCTGGCGTATTTTTTTTAAATGTCTTTCATTGTGCGTCATGCAGTGAGGGACTTTGTCGCGACGTTCTCTAGACATGATCTTTCACACCTCAAATCTCTTGTCTCAGTCTCTACACACTCTGGTTTAGGTGGCACTTGACGACAACATTGTGGTTTCCCGTGTGAATGAGTTAAAAAAAAAAAAAAAAAAAGACTGTGTGTTATTCAGCGTGAGACTCGCGCTTGTCTCGGTCGTGTCCTGTTCTGCCTCGGCCTCCGTCTTGCACAGAACCATGGTGCTCTTATATTTTGCCTGTGGACATTTGTGTCTTAACACTTATTTATGTATTCTGTAAGTGAAAGAAAATGACTGAGTTCTATTTAACTTTCGCTGCGGATTTTGACCCTTCAAGAATAAAGACCCGCAGTGTCCTGACTGCAAATCCTTTCAAGAGGATTAGTTGAATCGTATTATCCATCTCATTTTTCACTCTGTGCACTGTAGCTCCTCCACACATGCGGCGAGCCAAACTGATGATCCAGAGCAGAGAAGCAGATGCCTCACCATGACTGTGGCATTACCTTTATGTGTCTCTGTATAGTCATAAGTGTGAATATAGCCCTCAGTATTTATATGTCTGTTTATGTAACAGTTTATACATAACATGAAATAACAGGAAATGTGCTGTAAAGCTGTTTTTTTAATTTTATTTATTTATAATCCACATCCAAATGAATGGGATCAAATTGAATGTGTTTTCTGTAAGCGCTTGTTTCTGTTTCTTTGGGTTTCGCTCGTGTGTGTTCACATTTCATGCCTGTCTGGTCGTGTGTGCGTCAGCGTGCGCTGTACAAAACTGACAAAAGCCTTTACTGAAAGCTCGCCGAGAACACGAACAGCTCTGCATTCGCCTCAACAGTGGCTCTGGGGAAACGCTTCACGCAGAGAGGAAACAATCTGTTTCCCCAGAGCCTCCTGAACGCTGCATTACTCCAAGCTAATCAGCCGCTCACTCGCTAATATCCCCAGATGAGGAGCAGCTCTCAGCTGATTAATGGGATTAATGCGATGCTGCTGTTTTAACTCGCTGACGTCTCTACAAAAGACGGAAACAGATGGAAATCAGTGGAGGAGAAAGAGGACGAGATATCGATTCATCACCATCAGTTACACGGATTTATTTTCAGTTAGCCCTCTCGTACCTGCCCGTGTTCAGGTCATCACCGCTGCTATCGACAGTTGAGGCAAAGCGCACACGCACCGAAATGAATTCACATGCTAAAGAAATGCAATCGAGGAAGAAAGTCCAGAAAACCAAACACATTATTCTGCTTCCCGGCACAGCGGCAGCCCGCTTGCAAGACGCGAGGGAGAGACCTGCTGCTCCTTTGAAAGCTACGGAGCGCGCGGAAGGATTTTGGATTTATTACGACTTAACAACCGCGTGACACTTTCTAGCTGCAGCCCACTGCACATGCACAGCTGAGCTGCAGATGTGATCGAAATAGAAAAAAAAAGGTTAGTTGAAACAGGATGTCGAGACAAAGTAAAAAACACAAATCAAGAGAAAACCACAGCAGTGTCAACATAAAGTGAGAGGCAGCAGAAGAGGAAGCTGTGGTTTAAAGATGAACTCTGACACAGCTAGTGCTCTCGCTCTCTTCCGGCAGTGTTGCCACCCTGTTCCTGTCCAACTCGATGCAGTGCATCAACATTATGACTCAACTGGCATACAACACGCACACAGTGCCAAGAATTCATAACAGAGGGAAGCTGAAGAGGAATTACACATTGGGAAATATCAGATTTGGATGTATATATGAAACGATCCTTGGCAGCAGAGGATACGTTTCACTTCTCATCCGAGAGGCTTCTTCAGTTCTGTACTTCAGAGCCGAAGAAGAACAGCTCTGATACCTACACATGGATTTTGAGAACCAACAACAGACAACAACAGGGATCCTAAATCTGCCTGCGGAGCAAGTTGACTGAACATTAAACGGTTCTACCTTTGCAGCACATTTAAAATCAGCATAGCTGTTTCTTCTTCGCTGCCTCTTCCATCAGTGGGGTTCTTTTTCCTTCGCAGTTTAGAGTTTCCACACTTTGTCTCAGTTGATCCATTGTTACACGGGGATTATAACCCAGCGAGAACAATGCCTCCTCCTGTTTTGTTTGGGTCGTGCGATGTTGCACGTGCTTCCTTTGTGCCGTGAATCAACCCTCATTTTTCATCGGAAAAGAAATTCAGCAGACCAAATAGCACTGTGAAAGTGCGGTTTACAGAGAACCAACACAGAGATAGATGTTGTCATTTTTCTACAGCCAGTAGTCTGAGCACTCGGTATTTACTTTAAGAAAATCCAGCAGGAGAAGTTGCCTATTGCCTGTTTAAGCAACGACGTCATGAGCCACTAGAATAAAGTTCAGAGTAACAGGCGTGTGAACCGACGAGGTCGGGGAAAATCCCGTCATCGTATTTACTGACAATTACCGAAGGGAATCTCGATGTAAACAGAAGGCAGTGGGCAGGCAGGTGCAGCGCTGCCAACGTCAAAAGCAGCAGCAGCGGCTCAGCAATGAACCCGTCACGCCCGACACAATCAGCCATTGTGGTCGAACTGTTAGAGTTTATTGTTAACTGTTCTTTCATCTGACGCAGCTGCAGCCAAGCGTGGGGGGTAAATATCACACACGCACACACACGCGCACACACACACACACGCACACACAGATTTTATATCCTGTGTTTTTTGTGTTTTTATCTTATAGAAGGATATTTTGTTTTATCCCATTTGAAGCAGCAAACTAAACAAACCTTTCCCTCCTGTAGTGTCCTCGTCTCTCCTCTCTCATGCTGAGTTCTTACAATGGATATATGAAGGTGCGTTCATTTGCACCGAAGCTCGACGACGACGGGAAACTAATGCGAAAGCCGGCTGCTCGGATTGCCTTTTCAATTACCTTTTAATTAACACGGTTAACTTCGCTAAACAGTCAAATTAACTTTAAGTGGCTGCATAGCTATCTTTCTATCTGCCCTGGTGTGTGTGTGTGTGTGTGTCTGTGATGAGAGAGACACACACACACATCTGAGAATGGCAACATCACGACAAAGTGACAACAGCTGTGGAGAATTAGGAGCTCGTCCAAAGTCTTTGTGTGCTTTCACCGGTGTGTTTGTACGTGTGTGTGAGGACGCGCCGTCGAAAGGTGTGTGTCTCTGCGCGAGCGCGGATCTAAGCCCGCGCTACCATCGGGGATTCATAATGTGTTTGATCCCCCGTTCTCTCTGAGGGGAGGCGAGGCGGGTGTTAAGGATGAAAGATGTGAGGAGGCGCTGCAGCCGCCTCAAACACCGCCAGCTTTTTCCACGGACGACCTCAGCTGATCAGATCGCTGCATCAGTTCTGAGAGCCACAGCCTTTAAACGTCATCTCGAACAGCAGCCCTCAGAGGATCCTTCTGACTTTGTCTTTCTGTGTGCACGTTGAAACAACCCACCTTTCGTAAAAAAAAACTAACAAATCAGTCCAGTAGGTTTTTAAAACTCGAATTCAGTCTTGTCAGGATAATTGCCACTGATTCTGGGAGACAACTTGTTCATTTCCTGCCTTAAAGTGTTTGAAGTTCACGTCAGGCTGCTCAGTGTCGGAGCAGTCGCACCACGATGTTTAGTCATTTGCAGTCAGAGCAGGAAAATCTTCAGATTGCATAGGCTTGCTTGGGAAAATGGAAAGCGCTGATACGATCTTCCAACTAATTGTGAGTTTGGGCTTTTAATATGCGAGAGACTCTGACAGAGATCGCCAAAACAAAAGCATGCCCCTTACAGCACCATGCGCTTTGTGGATCAAGGAACAAGGGATTCACGGTGAACGATGAAGCATGTGCTCCGGTCATCAACCCATTTGGCAGGATAAATTCTGATAGTGGAAGCGAACCATCGGCATGTTGGAACTTTTTGCATGAACACGACTGAAAATTGTCCCGAGGTCACTTTACAAATGGCAAATGTCAATGCAGTGCGTAGCGTACGACTCGTACAGATGTGGACTTGAGAAACAACATTTTATTCTGGCGACTGGGCTGATGTCACTCAACGCACCTTCAACTCCTCGGCAAAGTAACCGACTCTGTGACAGCACCAACGTTTAAATTAGCTTATGGATTAACAGCAGAGATGGTCACATGTATAACACACACGCCCCAAACACCTTCTTTGTCAATATATCTCCAACTACACTACTTCACACGGTGCACTTCCATCTGTTCTGACGCCATCCTTCACGGAGGACTAAGCTACAAAGTTTTCAGAGTCGTCTTTCGAGCCTACAGGGATGAATATCTAATTTAGGACAGTTTGTCAGCCGAGGGAATCCATTCACCTTGCGCGCAATTAGCTGCTTTTTAAACATTTATGCATCTATTATTTCCTCGCAGAATGCTTCAGGCCTGGCATGCGTCTCTCGATGTAGTTAAAATATTAGCAGCCTTTCTTTTGATTGGAGATATTTTGATTAATGTTGGCGTGTGCCAGAGAGACAGAGGAGAGGAGCGCAGTCTGCTCAGGCTGACAAATCAAAAGTCAGCTCATGACACTTCTGTTTGCACGCAGTCAATGGATGGGAGATTACCCATGAGACTCTGGGACTGGGCCAAGGCATGCAGACAGTGTCTGTGGATGTGACGGAGTAGGGAGCTCTCAGTCAGCGGCCCGCAGGGAGCGAGGCTCGGCGACGGACTGAATGCTGAGCAGGTTTCAGGGACTCAGACGCACCTCAGCACCTCAAACACTGATGGCTGAACAAGCTCCTCGAGTGTTACTCACTCCACCGCGCGCAGTCATCAGAGTGATGTGACACTCAGCGCATCACTCCACCGACGCAACAACAACAACAACAACATCGCAGGACTGAATGTTATTAACGCTAAGCCTTTGAAACCGATTAGAAATGTGCATTCAAGGTTAATTCCAGTATTTCTTTACTAATCGTTTCTTTTATCCCTCTCCAACCTTCAATCATCCAGCTGGTGCCTGCACACAATCAGCATGTACCAAAAGATATATTACGGCTTGTTTTCATCCCCTCAGAAGAAGATATTTGCTTTGCGACGTTCATTTTATTTACTGTGAAAAACAACCACAGATAAAGAAGAAGACCCATCGCAGTAAACACGAGGCCGTAATTAGTTTTTTTTCTCCCTCAAATCAGCGTGAAAACAATACAAAGTACAAAAAAAAATGGACTGCGACAACCGTTCTACACAATGTTGTGCACGGGTGGACAGAAAACGCACAACAGCATCTTCGTGCCCTTCCAACCGTCAAGAAACATAAAGAATGAAAAGAGACGGCGTGTCCGAGGAGAGAAACGGTGTGAAAGGCAGCGGACGGTTGAGGCACAGGTGAGAATGTTTCTCCTCGCTAGTTTTCAAACTTTTAAAATGTACCTCCTAATGATCATAGTTTCAGATTTCGCTTCTTTGCTCCCTTGATTTTTCTACAAACAGGTGCGCTGGAAGTGTTCCACAGCGCTCTCCTCGTATAACTCCCCAAACGCCAGGCGCTCTCCTACGTGGGGGAGAGGGAGCGGGCTCGTCTTTTCCGTCTTCGAGCACAATGAAAACATCGTGAGAAGGAAGCAAGACAGCTGCGGTATGATCTATTATCAGAGCTTGCAACTATTGAAATTTTAAGTTTCTGAGCTGAGTGAGTTGCCGGTTTTTGCTGATGTTTTGCTTTCATGGAAAGTATGAAGTTGATTTGTTATTTCTGCATTTTCTCATCTCCAGAGGTGTTTTCCTCTTTTGAACCATCATCGTGCAAAGTATCAGCCAGATTCATATAGTGTGCTTTTAAAGATTTTAACATTCGAACCAAGACGTAACATCTAATTTTCTCTAGCAGAAGATCCGTATTTCATTCAAATGCTGTTGGACAATCAACATGCTCATCCAAAGTCCAACAGAGAGGTGACAAGTTCGCTTTAACTGTTGGTAAAAATGTCTATAAGGCAACAAACAGGGGAAACAACAAGCCTGGCTCTTTCTAAAGATGGATGGATGAAACAGTGAATAAGCTCTGCTGCAGGGCACGATATCGTGTTTTCTTGCATATCGGGCAAGCGTAGACGGCTTTTTTTACCGTGTTTTATCAACATACGGGAAATCAAGAGGGCACTTTTAATGCATTTTTGTTCAAACATGGGGGGAGGGAGTAGTGGTGTCAGTCCAAATTTGTTGAGTTTGTTGGATATCTGCATCAACGTGCATGACGATGATGATATGGTAAATACACGCGCCTGATGTTTTTCATTCTTAGAAACGCAGATCTTAAAAAAACAGAAATTCTTAAAAAAAAACATTCCTGTATCTGCGCCTGGGCCGTACGAGAAACAAATCACTTGTCGGTTGACCCACAGCTGAACTTTTACGACAAATCGTATTAAACTCTGGTCGTAAGCAGGATATCTCCAAACACACAAACAGAAACATTCGGGGGGGCTGAGCCTGGGAGTGGAGACACAACGTCCAGTGGAGGATGTAACAAGCTTCACGGGATCTTTCTGTGTTTCTGGCCAAAAACAGAGGATATCTGACAGCGTGTTGATGTGCTGACTGAGCCAACAGAGGTCGTTGTCGATCCTGACACACTGATTAACAAACATGGCAAAACTACACGTCTGGCTAAGAAAATTAAACCGTGAAATGAAAATGATGTATTGATCCAGATCTCGCTGTAGCTGCAGGAGCCGTGTTTCAGGTGAGCGCGAGCTTCTCCCGCTGATTAGGACGCTGCTGTGATTTTAGTGGGAAACACATGCAACTTCTAATTTGGGCAGAGTTTCGTCTTTTTGCTGAACATGCAGTGCGTTAAGGCCGTGACGGCTGCACAGTATTCGTCTTTGTCGCCGTGCGAAGACAATGAGCGTCCGCTCCAGAGAGGCCAATAAAACAGAAGAATTCCTCTGATGCAGCAGAAAATCTTTGCTGAGTCCAACCACTCCTGCATCACGTCTCTGCGTCTTCTTCTAAAACTCACCTGTTCACGATGATGATAAAGAAGCAGCAGCCTCTGTGGAAGCCCACCAGCTCTCAGCCTCTGATCTGTGCCACTTTTATGTTCGTATCAAGCTGTCTTGATGTTATTGAAGCCCTGCAGAGCTCCGAGTTGTGCTCGCTGAAAAACCCTGGAGATCTGAGTAAAAAGAGAAAATATAAAAAGGGGAAAAAAAAAAACGAGCACGGCTGGGAAATTGTGTGGGATGGAAGTTGTTAAAGCTGAAGCAACACAGTGTGTTTTATTGACTGACAAGCCGTATTTTAAAGCTGCACTTGGTTTTGTCCACTCGGGGGCCAAAGAAGCGGCAGGACAACTAGAAAAACCAAGATTAACATAATACACAGTCAGATATTCACTCTTCTTTTGCCAATTTTTGCTCTCCACCAATACTCCATAAAACATCCGTCTACAATCTGTCTCAGGCTGATGCATTTTTGATTTTCTTCGCCAGAGATAAGACACTTAATAAGACACATTCACCAACTCTCAAACCAGAATATAACAGTCGACGATGGAAAGGTGCAAACACTCAAAGTTAAATCAAATGCCCGCGATCAAGTTTCTTATGTAAATGCCGCTCTGCTTTATGATTCCCACTAAGCTCACATCAAGGATAACTGCACTGCATCTAGTTAAATCCATTAAATAGTGAATTTAAGCTCCTTTGATTTGGCTTTTGCCCCGACCGGCTGATTCCAGTGGGCAAATTCTCATTTCCCTTGCTGCAAGCTTGACAATACTCGCGTTTGCAGTAGCTGTGTCACGTTTTCAGCAGAAGAGGCTCTCCGCCGGAAAACATGCGCTGCGTTTAGTTTTGATGGAAGTGGACAGCAGCCGCATCGAATCTGCCAGAGGTTGCTCTGACAACATTGTCTTTACAGGATGGCGTGGTCGTTTCTGGAAAACGAAGGGCTGAACACAGGAGAGAGAGAGACAAGTCTTTTCTTTATTCAAACACTTGCAAGTGGACGCGGCAACCACAAGTGATTGTGTTCTGCTTTTCTTTTATACGTGCACACAACCACTCTTGACACAAGTACCTTCTGTGCCTCAAAGCCAAGAATGAAACATCATGAGATTCAAGAAAACAACCTAAACAGACTCTTTCAAAGACGACTCCTCAACACAGGTCCATATAGGAGCCCAAGCTAAGTGACTCTAATAGCACTCAGTCGCCGGAGGGGTGGACTCGGCTGTGATGTTGATGGACAAGGAAGTGGCGGAGACTTCGAGTCAAACTTTGTCGCTTGCTTTGTCCGTGTGCCGCGCAGATTTAATAACAGAACATGTGACGTGTGATGTGATGATGGGTAGCCCTCTCAGCCGCAGTCAGGAAAAGCACGACAGTCCAAACTCGACAGCAGTTCATCTCTGCATGTATCCAGAAGGTCACGGATGAAAAACCGAATGTGAAAAAAAATAAATAAATACATACGCGACTGTCGCACAGTGTGGTGATTATAGATGTTCATGCAGAGACGCACCGTGGAGAGACATTAGTGTTGAGAACAGGCAGATGTGATGACCAGAAAAGCAACAGGCCATTAGATAAAGTGGAGGAGGAGGAAGATGAGGGAGGTTGACTGTGGCAGGTAGGGCACATTTTTCCTTTTAACAGCAAAGAGATTACAGTTTCCTCAAAGAGAGACACTCCATTTATTCAACAAGATGATGAGGGTCCGCATCAGAGCGTCACACGAGGGAAAACTCTCGGGCTGTTTATCCTTCAGGCACTCTGGAGGTGTCAATAAAGAGTCAGAGAGAGAGAGAGAGAAAAAAAAAAAAAAAAAGCCTTATTCTTGATTTGCTGAAATCTGTCACTGTCCTGCAGAGTTCAAGGATCTGGAAAACAGTAATCCATCACTGCCTTGGCTCGGTGGACTCCTGGCTCTGACCTTGAGCCATAAACAGCATTACTGATGTATTACAGCAACTGAGACTGAATAATTACACAGAAGAGGAGGGGACCTTTAGCACGCCGCCCGGCTCGCTCATGCGCTGCTATAAATATGGATGGAGAGTGATTCGAACACTGCAGAAACTTATTATATGCAGAGTGAAAAGCGGCGTGTGGGCGGTGATTGTGATTGAGCCGGAACGCCAACTCGGGTGGCTTCCATGCCGAGCTGTCACTCTGAACCCCTCAGCTGTGCTAAATGAATATGTACACGGCTGCACAAAAAAAAAAAAAAAAAAAAAAAAAAGCGCACGAGTGACGACTGTGACAGTGTCAGGAATAATGTGACAATGTGCGAGATGGTTGTGTGATGTTAACTCGTGTGTGGGCGGAGGTGCTTCACCTGCGTCGTGGCGGACTTCACATGTGGTTTATGGGGAGGGGAGACATTCACGTCTTTAAGCGAAACTGGAACTGGAAAGGCACCTTTAAACAACATAATGCTGCATTTTATTTTGGAGGAGTCGCTGCTACAGGTGGCCAGTGTTACTTTTATTTTTACAGGTGATGTTTTCAGTATTTCCTCCGAATTTAAGGATTCCAGGCTACAGTAATTTAAGCACATTATAGATCTGGAGAGTCAGCGTTTTGTCCCTGTCAGTTAGGTCTTATATTGAGCACGTTTATGTGTACATGCAGTTTATTTCCTGCAGGGACAGGAATGATTACCACTACATTTTCAAATGGGCTGAATCTGCCTTGTGGGGCAAAAAAAACCCCCAAAATCAAACTGAAGATATTTGTTTGCTTGGCCGCAGCGAGCTGTCTGAAAAAAATAAATGTAGGAAACTCATCTGGGCTTAAATAAATCCATTTGCAAAATGCGTCGTTCGTATTCCCCAGGTAACCACTAACATTTATTATTTAACTCCATCTTTAATACATCAGGGTCAATAAATCTTTTCCTCTGTGAGATGTAAGTTGAGCTGAGTTGAATCGAGGTAAAACTACAAGCGTCTTCACAACAGCAGTGTCGGAAGTGATCTCTCCTCCCACGCTGGTGCCGGCAGTGAAAATGAGAAACCTGGCAAAGAACTGTGATCAGTACAGTTGATCAGCGACCTTATGGAGTGTTTGTTGCCACTAATGATTACTGTACTGTAAGATACATTGTCCCCTTAAGTTTTGCAGTCGCCTGTGTAGATTACAGTGTATTAGGAAATAAACTATTCATGGGCAGTCAAAGAGCATTGATGTGTTTGTTAATCAGTTTTATCTGATCGTCAAAGCGGCATTGTTGCACTGTTACACATTAATATTCATGATTTTTGAAGGACAGACTGGTTGACTTGTACATGTGTTGAGCGTTCGCTCCCTGATTGATTCTTATCAGTTTATGTAGCATCATTGGTGAATATGAAGCACATTTCACTGTTGCATCATTTTTGTTCTGCAAAATAAAATAAAAGTAAAAACTGTTTACAGTATTTTCTACAACTAACAGACAACCAGAGACGAATCTGCTTTCTGTTTACCTCTGCACGCACACGCCGAGTGAAAAGTCATGTAGCGACCGTCCAATTCAGTCACTTGGAAGGTGAGAGGCGGATTCTTGACGCGTTTCCCTCGACCAGAAATGAGAGTTTGTCTTCGGTTTCTTTGTTGTCGTTTATTGAAAGTTGCACATGAATACTGGTACTTACATTTTAGGACTTTGAGGTATATGGTGACGTTTCTTGTCTTATGGCTTGACGGTAGAAATCGTGCTCCTTTGCAATCAGTGACACAAACCAAACTCCCCTAGTGGTCAAAGCGAACACACACACACACACGGCTCCTACAAGTCATGAGAAATGTGTTTTCAGCTGGCTGGATCGTGACTTGCGTAGAGAGAGAAGCCTTGGTATCAGGTAGAGCGACAGAAAGGAGCATTTATAGGATTCAGTTAATGAGGTGATAGATGTCAGGTGTGCGCGCTGAGGCAGGTGACCTGAGAGCTTCTCTGACTGATGAACTGAACTGTGGTTATAGTTCGAAATGCTCTGCAAACAGCTTCTTGTCTTTTTAATGAGGTTTTTTTTCTCGAAAGTTTATTTCTATTTCCAGCTTTACATTTGAGAAATATTTAAATAAATCTCCCGTCTCACTTATAATGAGGAGCGGATGAACAATAATGAGTCCACTGGCAGATATGACACTTAAAAAGACCAATAATGCTAATTCAGTCATTTAGAAAAAACACACCAATCTACAGTTGAGAGAAAAATACAAATTATGTGAAACTGAATATAGGAGACTAATATTTCCATGCAGCCAATAATGAGTTTTTTGGGGGGGGATGAAAACAGTAGAGTCTTTTTAAAACGCAAAGAGATAAATTCCAATTCATCCTCAGAGACTCTGTGATTAAAAGCCGTCCTCGAGAATTGTTATTATGGCAAGTCGGAGATTAGCCAATAACTTTTCACACCATCTGTCATCATCTCTCTCGGTGTTATCTTAATGTAGGAGTCATGTGCAGCGATGCTGTGCGTCACATTAACATCCCCAACAGACCGCTGGCAGTTTATGACCACAGCATATAGCAGCTCTTTTAAAGGGGCCAGTTAAATTAGCCCTGAATAAAACGAGTTAGTCAGCTGGGCTCTTATTTTTTATTTTTTTTTAAAGCTGCTTGTGCATGAGGTTGTTTGAAACGTTGGGAAAAAATGTGAGTTTTGCCAAGCATATTGTTTAGTCAACACTGGGAAGAATAACACGGTGGCTGACGGGTGCAAAACGCAACATTAACCAGAAAACACGTCAGAGGTTGACAGGCGGAACGACGGGTTTGTGTGGGGAGGGCCGCGGGCAGACGTGACCCCAGACCCCAGACCTTTCGGAGGAGTAAACACCCAGAGTCACATCGGATCCTGCTCCAATCTTGAGCAAACAAACTCGGTCCAGCTCACTTTGCTGTTGGTGAACCTACCTCCACTGCTCAGAAACGAGGTAATGTTTTGCAAATGTTCCTTCCTCACTCGTTGACTGTTCCAGGAAGTGAAGTTTAAACTCTCTGTTGACCTGAGTAAACTTTTGGTTTAAACATTGTTGGAGAACCGCAGAATTCTTACACATCATATCTTTTACTGGTCGTGAGAGTGGGTTGGAGGTTAACATCACGTCTCAAATATGAAACCCTCCACTGCGTCTGTGCTGCAATCACACTAAAAAGTAAGATGAGAGGAAAGTGGAGGAGGGTGAAGTGAGGCTTGACAGTCATGCTGTGCTCTCTGGTGTGATGTAGGTGGGGAACTATTAGTGTCACTCTCTCCACCTAAAAACAGCCTCCGGCGATGACAGCCAAAACTGAAAGGAGAGACTGCGATTCCGGTGTCGTGTGGCGGGTCGTACCGCCACTGCTGTTCCGAACTGACATCTGCAGCGAAGAAAAAGTTGTCATGAGCCGCATTTGACTCAGCGGGAGTTTCGCTTGAGCGATCCAACCTGTGGCCCGCGCGCTGCTGACCCATGACGACTGGCCTGTCAGCGGCGAACATGCTGTCAGCTGGGCTGCTTAACAAAGGGACTGTTACACTGCCAGCAGCGGCGGCCGGCACACAGCTGAGAAGTCTTTTAACATCAATAAATGTCACATTCATATGCTGGACACACTTCCCGCCGTGATTATGATGGATGCACAGGCGGCGCGGAGCCAGAGGTCTGTGCAGTTGTTTGTTATCAGGTGTTTTTTTTTTTTTTTTTTTGCTGCAGCCTCGTGGGATCTCTAATCAGATCGCAGGCGGCTGTTAATTATCCAGACCGCATACTGTTTTATTGACATCACAAAAGCGACGCTCTTTTTTTTTTAAAAAAAAAATAATCTACGTATAACCCCTTTATTAAATGTACCGCTTGGTTGATTTCTGAGGCTTGGCAGCTGCATCAGAATGTACAAATCCACGATGCAGAATGTCCACAAGGATGAGCTTCTAGTTTCTCAAAACAGAAATATTTTTGCACATCTATTTCGTGAGCCAGCTGCACAGAGGAGCGACGGGCACACCGAAAGACGCAAGCAAACTCCTGCACGCGGTCGAACTGAGAAGAATACAGGCAAAAAGTCTAGTAAAGATAAAGGTCTAGTATCGAAAGAGAGCTCAGGAGCTTGCAGTGTCCACCTACGTCCAACCACATTAAATGGTGATCGGTTGGTAACGTAGGTTCACCAAAGTCTTCACTTTCTGTGCCAGCTTAAAAACGTTTGTGGTTTGACGAGGGAGGCGATGCAGCACTTTCTTCCCTTCTCAGCCACAATGTGGTATCGCAAAAACAACCGCGCTTGAGAGATGACTACTCGAATTGAATCAGAATGTGATGCGCAGCATCCTCTCTGTTTCCTCCATATATGCAGAGAACATGCAGATGGCGATCACTGACCGGTCAACTCCCTCTTCCAGGAAGGAAAGAAGGAACAGCACACGTCCTGAGGATCACTGATACCTGACCTCAGATGTACAGGAAGTCGTAGCAGCAGAGCAGGTCCCAGTTTCAAGAATAAATGTTAGTCATGTAAGGATGTTTCTGCAAAACCACAGGTAAGTTTAAGCCGTGCGCGTCTTTCGGTTGCAACTTTAGGTTGGTTTAGGTTCAATTCTTGTGTCACAATGCTGTGCTTACACTTGGTCAGGGTGAGAAAACATGGTGGTTTGGCTTAAATGGCTCTTTTTGTAAACCACAAACACGACTGACTCGGACTGCGGTCGGCCAGCGGCCTCGTTGTATGTAACTAACCGTTGTTGTTCTCTCTAACGAGGTGTTATTGGAGGCGCTGGATGTATCTCTCTCTGTAAATTATACCTGCTGACAACCACACATCATCAGAGTTCTGTGTCTGTGTGTGTCTGTGTGTGTGTGTGTGTGTGTGTGTGTGTGTGTGTGTTTGTGCAGCGCCTCTGTGTTCCTGCCATTCCCCAAGCGGGAGGCAACAGTTCATTTCAGAGATGGTTGCTAAGATGGTTTTGTTTTAAGTGGT
>OMLP01040677.1:22743-39144 GCA_900302685.1 Spondyliosoma cantharus | reverse complement strand
TTTCAACCACCAACGCGCTCTGAACCAACTGTGGGAACATCGCTAGCTCGGCTTCTGTTGAGCCCGCTAGCCACCGCTAGTACCACCTAGCTTGAAATAAAGCCTGTTACCATCTGACTCTGCCTGTCTGGGTTCTGCTTTGGGGTTCAGTTTCGTTCGTGTCACAACACTGCTGTCGGTTACCAGCAGCCTCAGGGCGATCATCACCACCACCCTCCAGGCTTACAACAATGAAAATGCAGATGTGTGGCTAAACAGTTTCTTTTTTTAAATCAGATACCAGAACGAACGTTAACTGGAGCCTGAGGCGGTTACAATTCCGAGAAAGAAAAACAACAAAGTGTTTCCTCTGACCTGATAGGTGGTGTGTTGTTTCTGCTGCATAGGGATTGGCTGAAGTGGAGCCGCAAATGGACTGGACCAGCGGGCCGGTAACAATGACAGGGCTGGTGTCTTGGTGGAGCAGAGCGGCTTTCAGAGGGCTGACGGAGTTAAAGAGCACAGCTGACAGACAGCCTGTGAAACCCGGAGATGCAATCCGAGACAGCTCCGGGTCCAGATCACCGGAGTCTGAGGAGAAGGAGAGAGAAACAGAGCCTGGTGATTTATCAGAATATTAAGAAAAATGAGTATTCGGATGGACCAGTTGAGATTGAACGATTTATAATTTATTTTCCAGATGTGTTGTGATATTCAGGAGATTACCAGCAAAATATTTCTTGTGCATAAAACATCTGTTGATATACTGTATGTTATAGATACTGTGTGACATAAACAGTGTCAAACCTCAAGTATTTTAAACAAGAGATGGTAACAATCAGGAACAATACAATTAACTCCAAGAGAGTGATTTATCTTGTTTTGTGAGGTAGGGATCTCGCTTTTTATACAAAACTCGAACATATTGGAACGTGGAAAAGGTTACTTACAGTCCATAAGCAAGATAGAGGGCAGTAGCAGCAGAGTCACAAACAAAGGGGAGATTGCTAACCAGGCTAACTCTTCAGCAACAACAAATCTGCAGACTCAGCTGCTGGCTAAATGTCCAACCGAGGCAGGAGAGGCACAACAGATGAGCGGAGCTGCGTTTGCTACAACCTCGTTTGACTGCGTGTTAATCAGCACGCTTCAGCGGGTCAACCTTGCAGAAGCCTTCGAAAAAAGGCCATGGCGGTTGAGGCAAAGTAGAGCTGACTGACATACAGGAAGCAATAAGTTCATACAGCTAATCAAACTGTATCATTCTTGCAGAAGAATAGAAGAAGGGGACAAAAAAGTGACAGCCCTTATTGGGATCATTCCCAAAAAGGGGCTGTCACGTTGTTATTTTCTGTTTATGCATTCCTGTCAACCAGGACGTAAGGAATGCACCTTTTTTGTGAAATGTCCTCCAATTATGTTAATTATCTTTTGGCATGATAATTATGAAAGACTTGTCCGTTAAGAAGGGAGCCAGAGAGAGAGAAGGCAGAATATTTTGTTCATGACGTGGCTGCAAAATAAACTAAACCCTAACCTTTGTGTGCACGACACGTAAATCAAAGAAATCAAACCAATCCTCCGACGGTATAACCTGTATCAGATGAAACATTTACTGCACTGTCTGACTTATAACCCATATATCAACGTCTGAATGTAATAATGCTGATAAAGACGGGGTGCTTGCGGTGGCAGTGCTACACCTGGATCTTGGAAGTCCCACAGCCTCTCATCTTATTAACAACCTATTTCTTAGTCTGTCTCTGAAGGTGCTGTTCAAAAAGAACATAACTGGGTCATGACAGAGTAAATTACAGCGGAGCTATGTCTCTGTTAGATATCTGATCTGCTTCACAGGCTCACCATGTGGAAAGAAAACGCGAGCAGGGGTAATTGGTGGCAAAGTCTTTCATGCTGACTCCCTGGATAGATTCCAGCTAATGCAACATCAGTGTCCTGATGTTTGTTTTTGTCCGTGTCTGGTCGGGGAGAATCAGACGCAACAGCTTCTTTGTTCGACGCTGCATTAAACCCACTCTATATAAAAGCATCGGACTGATCCTGAAACATTCATTATACCCCGGTGGTACCTGACCATTGGTCCACGGAAGATGCAATATGTATGAGGTGGGATCATCCGGGAACCCATAGCCTCACAATAGAACATCCTCGGACCTGCTGAGGTTTTTATGCGTCTGGCAGCGTGAGTGCGTCGTCTGGAAAGTTTGAAAAGTCGCTGTGCACACGAGCAAAGCAGGCAAACAAAGACAGAAAAGCCTTCTTGCCGAGCTGAGTTGCAGAATACGAGCAGAGGATTTATCAGCACATTGTGAATACATCGCTTACCAACAGCTGGTCTGATGAATATCTAGACGGCACGCTGTACGAAGTGAGCGCTGGCCTTGAAACTGATATCCGTTCGGCCCAAGTGGCGTAATGGGAGCACATCCAGAGCAATGTTGTGACAATACATCGTAGCAAAAAGTCTGCTATCTCCACTTTTAGTATAAACTCTACTTCCCGCTTGGTTTATTAACTCGGCAAACAGTTTCCTAATGAGTTTAAGGTGTCAATCGCTAATTTCAAGTCTTCCTAAACACAGCATGATCTTTTTTTGGTGAGTACATTATGGTCCCATGGAGGAAAATAGATGATAAAGCAGGGTGAGCTCTAGGATGTGAGCCCTTTAACAACCTCAGGACAAACTGCCTCTAGGGTTAAAAAAGTGCATCTTCTTCTCCTGAACTTTTGATTATATAATAGTTCTTTTTCAATTGTGAAAATAAACAAAGTGGAGAAAAAACAGGTATTACAGGTCAGAGGTAGGAAATGTAAAAGTCCGGCAGCTCTGTACTCTTCGGCTACATTCATCCTAGCTTCACTCTCTCATCCATATGTTAACTTCTGGCTCCAATAATCCAAGTCAGCGATGCCTGTAATGCCAACATTGAGGCTTTAAAACCCTCCATGAACCATCAGGTTACGGTGGGTTTCCACTTGGTCCCACCACTTAAATATTTTAAGAAACATTAGCTAAGTTGGCAGGAAATATTCTACAGATGTCGGTGGATTCCTCTGTGGCTCTTCCTGACGTTTCTTCCATTTATTTCCCCTTCTCTGCTAAAAGAGTTTTTTTTGGGGGGAGTTTATTCTGACTCGAATCGAGGATGTGAGGACAGAAGCCGTCGTACAGATTGTAAAAGTCTGCTGAGGCAAAGTCATTTCTCATTTTGGGCTGTAATAGATAAAACTGACTTGACAACTATTAGATCGGTTGGCACAGATTTTTCCGTGTCCCCATCAGGATACGTTGCAAAAACGCTCTTGATCTCCTGAATATTTTAGAATTGGCTCAGACTGGTTTCAGATTTGTTGACCGCAAACCCTCGGTGAAGGTTGGCCTAGTTTGCACAAACCATAGATCAAAACAGATTAAAATCAACTGTTAATCCCACGAATATAAGAACGGATGGTTTCCTGACAGAGAGCTTTCTAACTACACCTGCTGGTTGAAACAGTAAAGAGATTAATGTGGATTATACTCAAGTAAGACCACAACAACAGAAGACTTTACACCACAATCAAGGCGAAAAATTGTTATTTGGAAGGCAAATAGAAAGTTAATTACCCTCGGTAGTCCGACTGCACTCTGCCAAAAACTAACTATCTGAATCCCGTCTGATCCGACTGCTGAGGGCGCCAGGTATGAATATTTGTTCTCTGTTTGATCTTCACTCGCTTAATCCACCAGACAACACTCTTTCCAATGCCTCACTGTCTGGTACGGCAGAGCATCTTTTGAAATGAGTCTGTGTCTGAGTGCTCTGCAGCCTCAAAGGCCTCGTCTGGATCGCTGAGCCCGCCTCACTTACCGTGCACTCTGCCGAGAACCAGCGACCTGATGGCATTGAATTCTACATCAGACGTCACGTTGAAGTCCTCTCTGCCGTTCTGGTCAATCTGAGCATTAAAAAAAAATAAATAACATGTTTCAGTTTAGTAGACGTCCGCATCAAAGGAAGGTAAATAAATCAAAGCGTAGAAACCGATTACACGACGGAACACATTTGGATTTGTGATTTTCCTTCTTTTGAAGTTTTGAGGAAAAAAAATCACGTCTCAGGTGTTTCTGAGCAGCCGAGAGGATGTTGAGAAAACCTGTGTGTGTGTGTGTGTGTGTGTGTGTGTTACCTGCACAGAGACGGCGTCTGCCAGTCGCGTAATGGTGACCGCGTGAAGCTGTCCGTTGGCGAGGTTCCTCACTTTGCTTCTCAGGATCTCGGCGTCTTTGGTGCTGTCCAGTCGGTACCTCACCTCCAGCTTGTCTGTATGCAGATCGACAAAAACTCAACACTGGTTTGTTCCTGCGTGACTCAAACAGACAGCAGACCAGACCATCCAATAAACAAGTAACGCTTTTTATTACCTCTACTAAGGAGGTAATGTTTTTACAGAAAAGCTCGTGACAGATTTCCTGGAAACTTGGATGGAGGATGAGTCTCGGCCCCAAAATAAACCCCATTAACCGTTGGTGCAGTTTGGATGAAGGAGCAGATGCAGGGATTATTTCTGACTTTCTTTGACATTGCGAGATATCGATAACTTTCTCAGGGAATAATACATGGAGACTGACAGAAGAAATTAGGGTTCCTCCCCAGCAATGCTTTCCAGCTCCCTTCTGGGGAATCCTAACACATTCCCAGGTCACATGAGGTATATAATCCCTCCAGCTAGCTCTGGTTCTGCCCCGGGGTCTCCTTCCAGTCGGGCCGGGCCCATAAAACCAAATGAGGGCACGAAGGACGCATCCTAAACTGACGACCAAACAGCCTCGACTGGCTCCTCTCGACACGGAAGGAGCAGTGGCTCTGCTTCCAGCTCCAGGAAACTTATTTCAGCCGCGTGTATCTGCAGCGCTCTTCTTTCAGTCGCTACTCGAAACTCGTGACCGAAGTTGAGGGTCGGAACACAGGCCGATCAATCGGAAAGCTTCGCCCACAATGCTGCCGACGCCGCACCGAACTGAGCCGAGCCGTCCATCTCACGCTCCATTTTCCCTCCGCTCGTGAACGAGACCCCGGGGTGCTTAAACTTCTTTGCTTTAATTTAACGCTAACTTTAACACTTTGAATATTCAAGATTTTAGCTTCAGTGAGCATTTCAGTTGCATAAAAGCCACCCACTTTGCAACCAAGAAAAGGAAAAGAAGTGCTAAAGTTTGCTGCAGCCGCCCTCTCACCCATCATCTGCTTTTCAACAGAGATGTTTTATTTCAGAGGGTATCAGTGTGTGTGAGGAGGGAACTGAATGTTCCAGAGCAACAACAGCAGCAGCAGAGGAACAAGCCGGAAAGTATTCAGTATTGAGCCAAGCGCTGCCAGCGATTGTCCTCAGAATCGAGTTAATCTGTATAATTATCACGTCGCTTCGGCTGGAGAACGCTTTATTCCACTTACATGAAAACCCCGTCATGTCTGTGCGGGAAACGTATATTTTCCATTCTACAGCGCTAATGCATAATAACTAAGTGCGTATTAAAATATTTTGACTTATTCATACGAGCATTTCTCGGATGATAATTGTAAATGCATGTATTCCTGGCCAGGCCACAGTGTGATTGGATAGAAGAGGTTCAATGTAGAGGCAGGAAGTGAGAGCAGAACTAGAGATTGAACTTTTACATCATACATTAATCATATTTTTCCGACCGGTTAATTATTCTTTAACACGTAACGCTTGCCTTTTTTTTTCCTCCATCCTATACTTATTAGAGGAGAGAGTCAGCGTCTTGCAGCATCCTCACACGGCAACGACCACGATGAAGAGGTCACAAGACAGCTGACAGTCTGGACGAGCTCGTGGGCTGGTGAGAAGCCGGTGGCGGCTGAATTTTTTTCACACAAGAGTTCAACTTGTCCTCGTTTTTCTACTGAAGCCTTTAAATGAGGAAACGAGCGAGTCTGAAACATAAGAGGATGTGTTTATAGCGGCTCAGGTTCACAGATCTTTAATCCCCGTTGGTGATTTGATGTTTAAAATGAGCTGAAGGGACATTATGCATCTTCTGTGCTTTTCATGAGGCTGAGAAAAGTAAAGAAGGCTTTAAAAACATGCAAGAAAAGACCAAATCAGTCCAAAGTGCACAGTTCGTCTGCTTAAAATGTGAAGGCGACACAGCAGAGCATCGACCGAGTTTTATCCCCCAGAAATAAACCTGCTCCTGCTTCTGTGTTAATGCAGCAACCTGCCGACCATCATCATCATCATCATCCTGGTTAACTCTGCAGTCTGGGTTATTACAGCGGCCCTATTCGCAGTCTATTTACTGCTAATGCAGGTGGAATCGCAGCCTTTTCGTCGTCCTGTTTTTTCAATCCAAAAATGACCCCGCTTGCTCTTCTTCTGACTGAATCCCATTAGAAGTTGTTTAAACAGTGAAGTGTATAACAGCGGAGGAGAGGAGGACCAGATGAAAGGAACGATAAGGAGAGCTGGAAGAGTCGAGGAGGAGGAGAGGTGGAGGATGAGAGGGGGTCTGTTTTCACCGAAGAGGCGTCTGATCGCAGATGCATCATCAAAAAACAAGCAGTAAAAATATCTCCACCTGCTCAGAAAATGCAATGAAACCTATTATTTTAATAAGGTGCTGAATAAAAAGCTGTTAGCTTGTTTCATTTAATTAGTAATCATATCTACACACTCACTCTCACTTTATTAGGAGCAGTGAGCTAAAACGAGTGCGCTCTAATGAAACAGTCCAGCGATAAATCTTCACTTCACGGAGGTCGTAATGTTCGTTTTTTATTGAAACTGTTTTAGGGAGGCTCCGATTAAAACGTGGATCTATGGACGCTCGCACGCGTTGAATTGTGGAAGACAGCACCGTGCACATTATGGATTCCATGCTGTAACAGGGAAATACAGTGACGCTGACAGCAGGAACGACGAGGTGATACAAGCTGTGGAGTTTGTTTGTTTGAATCAGTAACCGAAACTCACACTTGAGTAGAAGTGAAGATGTCGTGTTAAAATATTACTTTGGCAAAAGTGAGAGTCACCCAGAATACTTGAAAAGTATCTAATATTAAATGTACTTTATCTTTTGTATGCAGCAAAAGTAAGTGACACATATACTGACATGTCTGTACACACAGAAGACTATATGTTGATTAACTGTGAATAAAATAAATGCATTTATAAATACGCTACTTTGGCTCTGGTGCAGCATGTCATCTCTCACTAGTAACTAAAGTTAACAAATGAATTTAATGTAACGTAAATACTCATGTAAACTACAAGTAGCTGAATATCGTACTTAAGTAAAGTATATGAGTTAATGTACTTAGTTACATCCCATCACCGGGTACAATAGAAGAAGAAAAGCTTCCTTTGCTGAGGAGAGACGGGAATGATTGGCGATGGGACGCAGTGACCAGGGGAAACGTTGGGAGCTCTTTCCTACTTCCTACCTCCATTCCTCCAGCACCCTTACTCAGATAACACCCATCTTTCGAATATGGCTCACGTCCTTGATCTTAGCTCAGACCTTTAAAGTTTCATGATGGTGTCTTTTGCACGTTTGTGGCCCTCATAGAGAAAAGGCATCTCATGGACCAACATTGTGCCATGGTGACACACACACACACACACACACACACACACACACACACACACAGCTCACCGTGCTTGTTGAGCAGCAGAGCCAGGTACTCCCGGCGGTACGAGCCCACATAGAGGAGCAGAGCAGGACTCTGGCTGGTCCTGAAGCTCAGGGAGATGTTCTCCGCTCGCAGGGTCGTGTCAGGCAGGGCGCTGCTGCTCCTGTTCGGCTCTTTGAAGGTGTAGCTGATGGATGTTCCCGGCTTGAAGCTGGCTGAAACCTCTACGGCGAGGGGAGACGTGATGAATGGATTTTAAATTTGGCTGCCGAAAGACTGACGGGAAAGTTTCTCGCCTCGCAGCTTCTGCTTGTTATACAAACTTTGATTCATCCTGCCGCGCACACTCACTTAACAACTCACATGACAGGATGATTTGCATTTAAATGTGAATATATATTAGTAATAGCATATTCTATGCCTCCACACTGCATCTAAGTAGCAACCAATCCTGTAGGGGACTGGACTGTAACAGTGCCTCAGCTGCAGCGACAACGCCTAATTAGTGAGCAGGAGACAGCTGAAAAGAATAATAAAAAAAAATGTGGCTGCTAATTATATCACTGTTGTGTGTCGGAGTTGTGATTTCCGTCACAGATAAAGCTCTGGAGCTCCAGCAGACGACTCAGGTTGGGTTGTTAATTATAAATTATACACGTGAGGCTGTGTTACTGTGCCGATGTGACGATTCAATGTTCCTGTGACAAAGAGCCGTGAGTAAATCTAGGTGAAGCTCTCAAAACAACTTCCTGAGATTGTGACGATTTCACGATACGATTTGAGAAGCTCCTCAAAAAACTTAATTGCGGACCTCCGTGTTTACCAAAACATTTTCAGTGATTGTTCAGACTGTAACAACACACATAAGAAAGATTTGGAGACATTCAGGCGACTGCAGACGTAGATGAAAAAGGTCAAAACAATGTCTTTAAGATATAAATCACATTTCCCACACGATCAGGATGATTAGCAGCTCTGTGTATTGTGATAGCGGCTTCAAGGCTACAGTGCATGTGTGCGTTTGTGTAGCTCTAAGCCTTTAGTGTTTTAGTGTTTAGGATCTAAGTGTGTGTGTGTGTGTGTGTGTGTGTGTGTGTTTTATTTATAGACCACTTTCAGGTGCTGCACTCGAACACATATTCAGCCGGTCATGCTGTAGGTCAGCAGCTGGCCGGAAAGCTGCCTGCGGACCGATTGTTTAACCTCTGATACGCCCTCTGTAAATTATTTTTGCATGGCACTGCACCTGCTTAACCTCCTAAACCTCGATAATACTCATCGCAAACTCGTGCCCGTTTTACTTCAGCTGAAACTAGCTTCCTATATTTTGGGTGCTCAGCTCAGTGTTGAAACTCGATCGTTACCTGTGCAGGTTTTTTGGGAGTTTGACTTATAGCTACAACATTGTTTGGTTTGTCTTTTCACTGGACTATCCTATCAGAAAGATTTCGAATCGACCAGTATCATAAGACTCAGGCTGGCTTTTCTTCTGTTCTCTTGGCTGTCATTAGAAGTTAGTAGTCAGCTTATTCTGCTGTGCGCCGGCTGACAAAGCCTACGTACCTCTGTCGCAGAAGGCTCCGGTGTAAGCGGACGGGCCGCAGTTGCAGGTAAAGCTGTTGGGTCTCTCCACGCATCGACCCTGGTTCTGGCAGAGTGAGCCGTAGCTGCTGCAGTGACCCGGACATCCGGCCTGAACCCCCGGGGTGATCTTCGCTCTCTCCTCCAGGTCCAGGGTGACACCGTTCAGCTGCAGAGAGCGAATGCAGCCTCGAAAGCCCTTCTGCCTGGACGCAGTGCCTCCTGAAGACAACAAAGATAAAATATCTATCGTTTTTTTGGTCATTAACGCAGACAACTTTTGAAAGCATAGTTTTAAATTTGACAGCTTCAACAGAAACACATGCAGATCTTTTATTCAGAGTCTTTTCACATCATCCCTGCGATCGAATGTGGACGCGACGCTGACTGATACCTGGTCATAATACCAATCGCCGAAAACACTCTGCGCCTCCAGAGAATTTGTCGCCGTCCTCATACCGGTGTTTTAAAATAAACGAGGTGATGAAACACACTGAAACGCAAACTGGCAGGGGAAATATTCATGCAGTTGGCTTTTCCGCTTGTCAGCCGAGCACCTGCTGATCGTCGAGTTGTTGGAAATTTGGCGAGCCGTCAGTCTAAGTGACAGTCTGCTCGTCCCGCTGCACTCGCTGACTGTTACAGGAAAACATTTTCTCCCTTTTCTCAGGCAGAATCTTAACTCAGAAAAGTTATTGTTTTATGACTTCCTCGAATTACGACCTCCAGCCGCCCTCAGAGTTCAGGCTCTGCAACATTATAATTGTCTCAGAGAGCCAAACTGGCAACCTCGAGACTCTCGTGATGAGATAAACAGCTTTCCAAGACTGCGGAGATGATGAGGTCTAGAGTTTCGTCTGGAGCTGTTAGGAAAGGACTTTCTTAACTAACGGACTGAGTCCAAAAACTGTACCAAGGTTACTGTAAGGAAACTAAACTAAAAACAGAACTTTTCACTGCATCAGCTGAAGGTATTTTCAATCAATTTGTGAGGATTTTCTGTCAGTCTATTGAGTGTTTATAAAGGAATTACTTCCACAAAGTCGGGCTGTGTAACAGACATTGTTGGGGTTTAGGAACGAGGATTGTTAAAGGTGGATTTATTGTCACTTTCAACGTGGATCAATAACAGGAGACGGCACCGTGCAGGATGAGCTGGGATGGGTGATGAGTTTTGCTGAAGGGTTTAGTTTCTGTCACCATCTGATATTTTTCAGAGGGCACAAAGATGCTAAACCACCAGCCTCGACCACGAAGGGGTCGATGAAAGAGAAGGACGGTAAGACGAAGGCAAGGACAGCGAGTACTGCAACAATTCAAGAAGTCTATAAAGAGAAAAACAGCCGCTAACATCGACACCCCACCGACAGCTGGTATTACAATTTGTTAAAAACAAGGTGCGATGCTTGTTGATGATGATTATGTGATCGGATCTGCCCGACGAAGGTGTAAACGCAGTCTGCGAAACGTGCCGTCATCTGTGCACAACACAACGCAGACACAGATATTAGTTTGTAGTTGCTGTTCAAATTTAGAGAGTGAGCGAGCGAGAAAGCTGGAATGAACAACACTGTGCTGATTGAATGTCTAGTTTCTGCGATGAAAGTGCCAAAAGTTGCGTTACAACAGCACAGCGTGAAATATTAAAGCGACGCAGGAAGGAAATTAATTGGATAGGAAAGATATACGGTAAGATCATCTGTGCAGATGTTCTGCTGTGACCAAAGCATTTATTTTATCTAGTCACAGAGAAGCGAACACACCACTTCTGCAACAAACCGACACAACCTGACATCGTATTTTCAATTTGATATAGTGTATTACATATTCTGAAAGAGAGTACAAATAATTTTAGACATCAATATTTGAAGTTTATAAATGCTCCTCTAACTCAAAATACTATACTTTTTTAAGGGAGTCTGGGCTGTTTTGTTGAGCAGCAGTCATGTCACAGCCACACACACACACACACACACACACACACCTATAAATAACTGGCTGTTAAGCTGCAGGTGGATGTGCCCGTCAGCTGGAGCCTCCTGCGTCGCAGCGGGGAGCTCATCGAGGCGAAGCGAGGCTTCTTTAACGTTCCGCTCGGCTCGGATGCGATGCCACCTGTCGTCGTTCAGCGGGGAGCCGGCCTCGACACGAACCTCCAGCGGACCGTTACCCACGTCGAAGGAGAAGAGGACCTCGGTGGAGGCTGTGTGAGGGAAGGAGGGAAATCAAGGTTTGCTGTACGCAATCAACAAATGTATTCATCTTGTTTTCTGTATCTCCCTACAGTCTGTTCCTCGCTTGTTGAACAGGCCAGGTGTTTTCACACACAACAACAGTGCCAACATTGAAGCAACACACTGCCTTTGTTGCAAATACACTGAACCTGGGTGGTTTACTCATCGATTTCCAGAGTATAAAGTGCCTTTTATCCTCTCAAACCCTCTGTTGTCACTTGTTTTATTCCTCTTGTTACATTTTACCGAGCCATCGCTCCCTGAAACAGTTTCACCATCTGTGTGAGGGATGAATGTGAAGTGATTTCAACCCAGTCGCCAGAATACATGTTAGCAAAGTAGGTTTCTATAAATATATTTACAAAGCACTACTTGGCCAAAATGTAATGCAATACCACTGCAATGATTTCCCGCAAGAGGAAAACTAAACGGACGTGATGCGGGAGAAGTTTTTAAGGCTCGAGGAGATCTGAGGTGGAAGTCCCGGGGAGAAGAGTCGCCTCCAGCTGAGTTCAATCCAGAGGAAACTTTAACTCCGAGGATGATCCTCAGGTAGCACTTCACATCCTAGTGAAGTCTGGATTAGACATCTAACCTGAGCTCTTTGACTCACAGCTGAGTTCGATCCGGATGAAGTCTTTGATGCCCAGGTTTTCCAGGAAGACCCCGGAGGACGAGGTGGTTTTAAACAGGAAGGAGATGTCGGCGCTCAGCTCTCCGTGGAATGTGGGAAAGTGAAGGTAAGACGTCTCCTTGTCAAAAAACGCAGCGTTCCAGACGTTTTCTGCAAACGCAGTAAAAGTTATTTGTTTAAAATTCAGCTTTTACAACTTTACAGTTCTTTACAGTCGGTCTGTTCTGACACACAACGCACACGCAAGCGTCATTTCAAACACATTAAGGGCTCTGGACCCCGACTTACTGTCTCCATGGCAACGCAGATGCCCCACTTTGTACGCGCTTTCTGAACCGGGTCTATGGACATCACCCAGCACCAGAGACCTGACAGGGAGGGTCTCCTTATGGGTCAGCAGGCCCGAGTCATTAGCCCTGGAGGGGAAGAGAGTAGATTAGTCGTCATTTCCTCATCAGCTGCGGTAAAAGACAAAAAAAAAAACAGGAAGAAGACGCAGTTTAACTCTGGAGTAAGCACACAGTACCATTCAGTGCTGTCTGCGTCGCAGTTGCAGTGGTGTTTGGGGTCCACACAGCTCTCCTGCAGCCCGCAGGCGCACCGCTGGCTTCCTGGTGGAGCCCCGGCCCAATACGACTGCACCCGTCCTCCACCTGGACCTCCAACCCACCAGCTGAGAGGAGGGCCGTCTGCAACACACAGATACACCCGTTCCTCTCACTTCAAGCTTGTCTGTAAAATCAGAAGACTGGTCACGTCGAGATCAGACAACTTTATTTCAAGTAGATCTCCTCATTAGTGACACGGATCACGCAGCAGCAGGCCTTCACTGTGATCATCGTCCGTCCGGTTCCTGCTCGTACTGTACAGCCATCTGTTTCAAATAATCTCTACGTGGTGTCACAGAATACCAACAAGCCTCACCCGGCGTGTTGAGGAGGCGTGACTTCCTGCAGTGGTAGGTCAGCTCCTGCTCGCAGTGCTCCGACTGGGTAATGATGGCCGCCAGCTGCTCCTCCTCAGAACTGTACTCAAAGTGAGCCGAGTGCTGATTCCTCCCCGGCGACGGCTGGACTCTGGTCAGCTCCGTGTTATTGTGCTGGATCACCATCCAGGTTTTGTCCTCTGATGGAGACAGAGAAGAAGAAGAAGAATCGAGTTTCTGTATCTTTATTGTTCGTCCTCTCTCCTCTCATTTGTATGTGATTGTGTTGGAAAATTCAGCGTTGGGATTCTTCACACATGAGAAACAGCGGCAGGATGAAAGAGCGAGAGTTGGACACGAGTGGGCCTGCATGGTGTGTGTTTGATGTGTGTGTGTGTGTTTGATGTGTGTGTGTGTGTGTCAGCTACCTGTCATGTTGCAGTATATTAGCTGAGGTCTGATGGGTCCGCTGCCGTCCACATCGATATAATAATACCCCGATGTGTTGCCTTTGTGTTTGTACGCCTCACAGGACTGCTCGTGTATCGCTGAGGAGAGAGAGAGGAGACACACACCTTCATCATCATCATCATCATGGTTTTAAACTGAAGCTTCCTCCCAGCAATTATCATACAAAGTAGCTACTATACAACATATACAATCAAATGTTATCACAGGAAACCTGTCATGCAGTGTGCAACATTCTGCTATCAACCTTTTAAAATTGCTTTTTCCAAAACTGCAGCCGTGCAGGAAAACATTTAGAAGAGTGAGTAAACACCTCATGGAAACAAAAGATAAGTCAAGGCTCCAGAGTTCAGACTAGTTTGGCAAATAACCCTTTTGGGAAAGAATGGATTTAAAAAATCAAGATGTGACATGTTAATTAGAGGTTAGGTGGATTTTGTTTCCTTTACACTGAGCCGGGTTATCTTTCTGCTCCAGTCTTTATGCTAAGCTAATCTACCGGCGGCTGGTCGTAGCTTCGTATTTAATGGAGGATACCTGATAATGGAAACAATCTTCTGTACGCTTTTTTCCAAAATGTCCTCTTTATCTTGCTCATTAGCGACAGCAAAAAGCGTTTTACATTTCTGGTGTATTGCATAATGTCAAAAATATAAAATTTGATCAAAATATAAAAACTTTCAAATGCGAAAAGGGCAAAAAGTGCCTCTTAGCCACGACTACTGGTATAATAAAAAGTATAAGTGCACTTATCCTGACAGCTCACAGCTGGTAGCCCATTTATAATCAGAGAGAAACGTACAACACGCGAAAAATATCTGCGAACAATAAGTGCGTATTGAACCGTGGATGCTGTATCGTATGGTTCATCATGATACTGAGACTCGTGGCACCCCTAGAAGTAATGTGAAGTTGCAACAAATCAAAAGCGTTTCAACATATCCACGCTCTGCAGTAAAAGACATTGCCAACATTTATTCTGGCGGCTGGGCTGATAACAGTCTCTGAAGATGGTAATCCATCCTGAACGACATTTTGGCGGATGACTGCATAGGGAACACTTTACTTGGTCTTTAAACCAAAACAATAACACTACATCTGAATCTTAGCAAGTCTCTTTCACATTAGAGCCGCATAACAAGCTCTTTTATTCGTCCCCATCTTTAAACCTTTCTCTTCGTCTTCCTCTCTTGTTTCTCCTCCTCTCAGTCTCCCTCTCCCTCCTTGTGTCGACTCTCTCTCAACTCCTCGCACAACGATGATTGCCAGAAAGAGGTTTGATCTCGGCCTGACCTTCCACCGCCGCTACGTCAACTTAAAAAGCAGCAGATTGTGTTGTTAGAGGAAGCGCACGTACAGACAGAGCCCACGCTGTGTGCGTGACGTATAGAACGACCAAACAAAGCTTCAGGCCCTTACAGCTGTGACAGGTGGCGCCGCCGTAGCCGGTGGTGGAGCAGTTACAGTGGAAGGTGCTCCATGATTGACTGCAGCTGCCTCCGTGTTCACAGTGACTCAGAGAACACCTGAGAGACAGAAGAAAAACATTCAGACCCAACGCTCACTTTAACCTTGCCCCGTGTTTTAGAGGTGAGTTCAGTGCCGTCTGTACGAACATGAAACACTTTACTTTAAGGAAATCACACACCGGCTGGTCCGGCAGCTCCGCCTGGATGATGGTCGTCTCAAGGCTTATTATTATGATTCATTTCGAGGATGAGTCGGGGACAGTTCGACAGTGACATCGGGCACTTTACTGCTCTGAGTTGAACTTCGTGAGGTGTTCAGAGTGAGATTGGTTTTAGGGGAAGTTTGATGAGGTGATTTGGTTCAAAGAAAGACCGACTGGATGGATCTTACACATGACTTCCATGTGGACTACAGTAAGTTTGTGTCCCATTTGTAAGATTTTAGATTTTTATTGTTAGACTTGCTGAATATTTATGTTCCTTTAGGTACTTAAAATAATATCTTAAGTTTCAGCCACAGTGTGGTTAGGTTTAGGCAACATAAATACCTGCTCAGGTCGAGGAAAAGATTGGGGATTTATCTTTTTATCACTAGAGTGCAGTGATTTGACTGTTGCCCTAGTTAAAAATAAGGATAAATCAGAGAGCAAGACACCCCAGAAATTCCCAGAAACGCTTGTGAAAAGAGCACGAAATATTAAAGATTGCAAGCGGTAACCAAAATCAAAAGAATTACATAACAAGAGTACAAATTCGACACAACCTCCTACAGTGTAAGACCAGGTGTTTACCTGTCTGACAGCCTTAGATTTAAATGTAAAAAGGTAGAATAAGGATGTAAACGTTGAGGAAAAGTTTCCACCTCTGTTGTCACCGCAGATGAAAGTAGCTCTACCTGTTATTTTTATATGTTCAAGCGATTTGTGAAGAATGATCGAAATGATAAAAAATGACATCATTCTTTGGATAAGAAGGCAAGAGGAGATAATCAGAGATGCCCTCTTGTTCTTGCTTCTTTCTTTCCCTCCACAACAGCAGTCACGGTGCACCGGAGCACAGCAGTAACTCCCCGAGTGTAAACAACACGTGTAACTACATGTGTGTGAAGCGGTGTGAGGTGTATTTCCCTGCACTAATAAACAGCTGAGGCTCCAGACGTTCATCACAACACAGACTGGAGCAAAGCTCTGTAAACTATGCTCACACACTCAGGTGAATATTTGTTTTCCTGTTGATCGGCAGCGTGTTTGTAGGAACTCTGCTGTTTTCTTTCTGATTGGAAAAAATAATCCCGGTGTTACGATTTCGTCCGCAAAAACTTCACGTGGGTTTTCCTCACGGCTCCGTGGCATCCGACACGTCTGAGCAAACTCTGCTGCTGTTAACTCGGCGTCAGGACTGAGCGGGGGTGGGTGAACAAAACAAGGAGGGGAGGAGGAGGGAAGAGGGACAA
>OMLP01040677.1:0-22723 GCA_900302685.1 Spondyliosoma cantharus | reverse complement strand
CAAAGAGCGAGACAAAATGATGGAGATGCTGTAGAAAGAAAGAGAGAGAGGGAGAGGAATTAAAGTTGAGAGATGGACCGAAGGAGGGGGAGCGACAAATGGGATGACGGTGGGGATGAATGGAGCTCGCCGACGACTGGGTGAACATATTCGGAGGGGGAAATGAGGTCAGCGAATTGTGACTGCAGGGAGACGCAAAAGAGAAAGAGAGAGGGGGAGGCAGCATGTATTTTTAATCTTTTAGTCAGTGTTAGAAAAAGCCTTACTCAGCAGGCTTGTCACATGGTACCGCTTGCTTTTTAGCACCAATTTCTTTGCTTTGCTTGTTATCTGGAAGTAAGCTGGGGATGGAGGCAGGTGCAGCACTTACTATAGACTCCACTTTGTGCTTTTAAAATACACGCATTATACACTCTGGCAGCCCATTGTTGCCGCGCTTATCTGCAAATAAGCATTTCTTTCAGAAACATGTGTCTCTTTCCCCGAATCCGCTGATGGATTCGCCGTGCGTACGGGCAGTCGAGCAGCGCTTATTTCTGGGAATGACGATGACGGATGGAGGTGAGGGGGGGCTTGGAGAAGTGCAAATCAATTTTTCAAGTTGACATTTTCTTGAAACAAAAAGCTGCTCAGAGGGATAATATGTACGTCGCACGCCAGTGGGCTGTAATGATTTTGAAAAAAATAAAAAGGTCTGATGTCATGTTCCGTGTTAGTGCTCACGCACGACACAACGTTCAGGTGCGATGGTGGAGCCCGACCTGACATTTAGTTCAGGCCGTGGTTTCTCCAGTGTTTAATGACATGGAGATGTCCAGATTATTGATTCTGTCCAACGCTCCTGTGGATATTTCAATGAACGGCATCTTTGTAGGTTTGACAGATTTTATGTCCTCCGCAAAATATTATATTGTCCACCAAGCAACTGCTTTTTTTTTTTAAAATGGATGAGTAAATTCAAAACAGATGCACAGAAACCTTTAAGAACAGATTTATAATGAACCCGATCACCAGATTTTGAAGGGAGCTTGTGGAGGTGAGTCACCAAGTCATTTAAAGACGGTCATACGGTATGGAGGCGATTTACAGCAGCTCTGACCAGGACTATCACTCCTGGGATGAGAAGACACGCAAGGCGACATAAAGCCAAAACCATATACATGTAATCTGAAGGTTATATGATACATATTGTAAAAAAGAGTTGATGTTATGTATTAAACGTACACATCTTATTTACCCATGGTTTGCAGAAACCAGCAGCTTAAACTAAATCTCAGCACTTCAGGGTATTTTATTTAGTTTTATTTAACATTTGGAAATAGTTTTGAAAAGAGCACTGGAGTCCAGATGAAAGAAAAAAAAAACAACCCGTAAGTGTTAGCAAGATGATAATAGTGATGATGATCGTCTGGCAACAACAATTGAGAAGGCAGAGGCAGAAAGCGAAGCGGGCGAATAAGAAATTTATTTCCAAACCTGCCAATACTCCCTGTCCACTGACTTGGAACAAAATATCTCAGGATTTTTCCAAACTCAATCACACAGCGAGGCACAGAGCCAACCCACTCTAAATGTGTGTGTGTGTGTGTGTGTGTGTGTGTGTGTCCTGGGTAGTTTATTCTCTCTGTAATAGTCCATAAAGTGCGCTGCCGCTGCCTATTGCAAATAAATCACTTTCTGAAGAATCAACGAAAAGCCAAAACCACATTTCAGCTCAGAGAAAAAAAAAAAAAAAAAAGACGCCGCTCCTCATATGATGCCAGACGGACAAAACAATAACTGGACGGTTTTCTTAGCGGGGAAACATTTTGGGGAACGCTGAGCCAAATAAATCCCTCTGTATCCAATCCACTGCTGTCTAATAATCCATATGTAACCCCATTTCACAGGAAACCAGCCACGGAGTCTTCAGAGGGAGATTAACTGGGTTTACAAAGAAGGAGTGGCGAGAAAATAAATCTTGAAAATGTCTGCTAACACAGAATATTCAGTATTACATAGAAACATTTCCTACATAAAGCTGAAAAAAAAATGTACCTGTCAATGATGCCACACATGTCGATCTGCAGGTGGCTGTAGTTTCCCATCATCCTCTGCTGCACCATGATCAAGTCCACCGGTTGCTCGTCCACGGCCAGAAGACGCATGCAACCCTGAAAAGCCCTGAAGGGGTTCATACACTCCGGGCTGCTTTCTTCAGGAGGACAACCTGCAGCAGGAGAGGAAACGACATGAGTCGGCCAAATCCAAGAACAAAAAGAATGAAAATGCACGTGCTCATCTTGTTTGACCTCCAAAGAAGAGTTGACTTCCTGTGGCGACAGGAAATGAGGGACTGGCGTGTGCGGCGGCTCCTTCGTCTCCGTCCACGGTGACGGTCAGATGTCCTCGTCTGGACATCAGCTCCACAGAGTGCCACTGACCGTCATTCAGAGCTGAACCTGAGGACACACACACACACACAACATACTGTACACAAAGATACACAAATATCGACTGTCTTCATCTGAATTTCATGAATGTTACGATTAGAATTTCAGTCATTCACTCATCGATTCTCTGTGATTGCCTTGTGTCGCAGGGAGGCCAGAGGTCGGTCTGACTGCTGAAACTTATCGTGATTCAGTATTTTGTCTCAAACACTCGGGCTCTGCTCTACTGACGTGACTCGGGCAGAAATATTATACAAGGTAAAGTTTTATTAAAGTTACATTTTGTCTCGGTCGCCTGGGGACAAAATGAAACCCATCGTTACCTTGAGTAAACCTTGGAATAAAGAGGTGAACAACTTTTCAAAAAGGTCTCTGAGTTTCAAGACATTTTATTGTGGAGGTGTTACATATTCTATATCTAACTCTGAGGTTCAGGGTCAGACTGACCTGCGCTGAGCTCCAGCGGCGCCCTGCCAGACTTGTGGATCTGTAAATGGAGCCTTGCCCTGCTCAGGTACAGCCACACCGTCCCCCCTTGCTTTGGGAGATCGAAGGTCAGAAGCAGCCCCGCTTTGTTCCACGTCCGAAACTGAAGCCCCACCGACGCGCCCGTTGATGACGGCTCTGTCACCCCTGGCAGGCAGAGGAAGCTCTCGGGGCCGGTGAAGGTCATGGCGACAAAAACAGGCTCGGAGCAGGAAAAGGTCACGTTACCCTGAGAAAAGGTGGAGAGACGAGAGATACGAAGAGAGAGGGATGATGAGCGTAAAAGAAGGAAAAACACGATAATGAATGGATATGAATTCGTTTCCGAGGCTGTGTGGCGGCGCCGTGATGCACACAGATCTCATCAGCAAGTCTCCTTAAAGAGCATGAGCTTATTACCATTATGATAATAGCCCGGCTGAGAATAAGCACAAGGCAGAGCAAACTAAAGGCAGCAATGTCACCCAACAGCTTTCTAAGGTCAGAGAGGAAGTTTGGGGGGTAGCAGGAGGGCTGAGAGGCCGAAAAACAGGGAAGAAGAGAAAGCGGGAAATAAAACTGTGATTAAGGGACCGGGAGCAGCCGGACGTCTCTGCGGGCAGGCTCGTTGTTCTGAGAAGTGGTAATTACAGTAAGTCCACTGCCAGAGCAACAACAGTGATATGTTACATCCCAGGTTCCCAACTGGGTTTCTATTTTCAGTGGAGTATGCAGCACACAGACACCTGATCAAATCTAAAAGCTCTTTGCGGGGGAGTTAAAGCGATATACAGTAACTCAGACTGAAGAGGAGAATGCCGTAGAGACTCAGCAGGGCACGCACGCACGCACGCACGCACGCACACACACACACACACACACACAGCGACACGTCGTCTCATTTACACTGAGGAGGTGCTGTACTGTAAGATAACATTTTCACTTTTCAGAGATAAAGATTCTGTACTTAACTTAGTCTTTTGCCTTAATGCTTTTACTATTATGGGATGTCGTTTGATCATAACGTGGTCAACAGTTTGCAGATGACAGTGATTGATACATAACTGACAACATAAATTAAGTATCTACAGTGTAAGCAACGATAGTTCAACGACACCTCAAAGTGTATCACTGCGTTTCTGCACTGACATCATCAGTTTGTTTGTTTCAGTCGAACACACGGCCGGGTCGGTTAGTTCATCAGCTTTTGATGCGGCAAAGTTTTGTCGCTACGGCTACCAGCAACTTGCAGTTATTTGCAACGTGATTCAAGGGCCGTGGTTTAACTGATAACTGGATGATTCTTTAGGGAATCAAACATTGGACATTTTCAAGGGTCAGTTGTTGAAGTAACAAAGTACACTGTGGTAACGGACGACCGGCCCCGATGTTTTCCAGTGGTTTGTTGAGTTTGCTTTCAAATAGAAAACTGGATCACTTTCCATTTTCCTCAGCGCCACAGCTACCAGCCTCGCAGCCTGGCACCACATACAAACGATGCCAGGCTGCCAGCCCAGTTCAACAACCATTTGGGGATTCAATCTTCCCCCAACTACAGAGGGAATTATTTAGCTTTTCACCCCTCTAAATTAATTTGACAGCTTCAGTTACCTTATCCATATCAAATATAATCAACTAGTAAATGATTAGATTTCATAGATTTAAGGGGAATTCTGGTATTTTTCCACCTTTTACTTTTAGTGCATTAAGTATATTAGGATGCGAGTGCTGGGTGGTATTACTGCTCTTCCACCACTGTTAATTGTCGTGGTATGATAGATGCTAAATGTCCCAGTTCACATTGTGTTCTCATGTATCTCATGTCCGACCAAGAGTTATTATTTACGTCCCCTTACAAGCCCTCAGATTGTGTATCCACAGTGTTAAATACAAACCCACACACACACACACTGCGCTCTGTGAGCTGGTTTACCTTCACTGTGACCCGCTGGTCTTTCTGTTTCGCGAGGTCCACCAGGTTCACGCCGTTATAAACAAGGTTTTCCAAACAGCCTTTAAAGTTTCTGTGGGACCCGACTGACCTCCAAGAGCCGAGGACCCGATCTGCTCCCACACTCATCTGCACGGAGACAAACTTGAGCATAACACGCACATAAAAAAAAAAAAAACACATTTTATTTTGTAAAATCTGACCAACTGTGACTCCATTTGGGTGTTTATGATGTTTGTGTGCGGCCCACAATGACACAAACACACCTGGTCGTGGTCCCAGTGGGTGAATCTGGGTGGAATCTGCACCCACAGTGTGTTTTTGTCCACGGTGAGGTTGAGGTGGGTGCTGTGATGCTCCACCGTGACGTCGTGCCAGTGCTGGTCGTCTAACAGGCTGCCCAGAGACACCAGATGCTGGGCGTCTGGAGAGGAGCTCCTGCCTGGAGGAGGAAGACGCAGGTAGATGAGGATGTGGCGATGGTAAAAAAAAAAAACAATAATGGGAACGATCTGACAGATAAAGTTAAGATATTGAATTTTTAAAACTAAATAAAGTACAATAAATGAGTGCAGACGCCTGAAAACTGATACTGATGTCAAATATTTGAGCTTGCTGCATGTTCTTTCTTCTGGCTGTCAGCTTGTCTCTTTTGTTAATTCTTAAGATTTTTTCCTCATATTTTATTCAGGGAAGAAGTCCTGCTTTGATATATTCGCCTCTATCTCCTTCTTTCTCTCCGGAAACAAAATGTCCCTGCTAGTCTCGTACTCGTGACCGGCCTCACATCTACAGCTATGAAAGACCGAGAAAAGGTAGGCGATAACACCAAACACGAAAGGTAATAGAGAAAGAGAACGAACGGCATAAATAAATGACAAAGGAAATGCTGTTGGCTCTCTGCACTCCCCGAAAGTGTTGGCAGATCTGCCGAGGGACGGAGGTGAAGACAGACCTAAATGCACTCGATCATTAAATATGAATTAGATATTGTTTGAAAGGAGGCAACGCTGTCTTTGTGGGAGAGGAAATAAAAGAGACAGGGGAGCGAAGACAGACAGAGGCCCAGACAGAGTCAAATGTGTTCGGTCATCAATCATCATTGATCAGCCAGACAGACACTTTGGCACTGCGGAGAGAGACAGGGGAGAGCGAAGGAGACAGACAGATAAAGACGGAGAGTGACGAGTACTTAATCATCAGCAGACAGATGTGAGCACGTGTCAAAAAGGAGAGGGAATGAAGGCGAGGTCGAGCGTGTTTAATCGTGACTGATACACGCGTCTTTCATTCAACTTTCGTGATGAACGCAGCGGCAAAATGTTAAAGAGGCTCCGTGGAACGTGTTCAGGAAGCCGGCTGTTGGACCCCATTTCTACGCTAACGTTAGCTACTGAGACGAGGCGCTCGAGAACGTGCATGTCGCAGAAAATACGACCCGGGTCCTTCGTAAAGAAATCCAAATCCAATCGTAGTCGCCTTTGGCAGGATGCAGTGATGTTTCCTGCAAAGTGGCATCGGGGGGGAACTTGTTCTGCACCCTGGCATTAAATCCCTGCAAGAGAAAGTAACCTGCCAATTGCAAAAAAACAAAAAATCTTACCAAGTATCTGTTTTAAATCTAGTCAAAAACATTCATCATTACACTTAACATAAGGCAAATCCACCTAGAAAGTGGCTTTTCAGTGAGATAAATGGGACTTAATTTGAGGCAATTTTCACTTTTTCCCATCGGCAGTTTGTCCAAACATCTTGGATTCATTGTTTTTGTTGTTTTATATTTAAGTGGCACTTTCCTCCCGGTTTCTAGCTGATACGTTGGCAAAACAAAATCTGTCTCTTTTGTTCAGCCCCGGCTCTGTAAACGGGAAACAAAGCCACACAACCCTATTAGTGTCAGCCAACAGGTGGCACAGCACCAGAGGACGGGGACGGGGAGATATGCCAAGACGTGTAAAAGTTGAAAGACGGATGTGGAGGTTGCTCTCTTTCTGCTTGAGGTGACTAAAATGATTCTTTCAGAAGCGTCGTGTAGCATCAAATCATCTCACATTTACGAAGTCCAACATGTGCTGTTGCTCTGACGCAAATCAACTCCTCCTTTTCCCAGTAAGTAAACCATTTTTTAAAGCGAGCTTGTCCTGTTTTCATTACACGAGAAGCTGCTTCAAGTTCCTCAAAGCCGGCTTTACTTCTTACAGCGTAGCGTCCCCGAGGCAATATCACCTAATCATCGGCTGCCTTGCTTCTGCTGCTACATCTCTGAATATAATTTTGTTGGAAGATATTGACAGGTCTTATCAGATGCCGGCGAGGCTGTAATCACTTCAGCATTTTCATTTTAATTCTGTTCGCCTTAAATGATCAGGACGGCACACGCAATCAGTCAACACGGGCGAGATGTGAAACCCTCGGACCTGCTCAGAACAAGTTCTACTGCGGGAAAATGCATGAAACCTTTTTAAGTAATCAGGCAAAAGGTTATTATTACATTAACATTCCACTTCTGTCTTAGTTCTTGCTTTTGGGAGACAATGTGTGTTTAAACTTTCTGTTATTACGCAGGTGCTGTCAAATTGTCAGAATCAAGCAGACGCTGTAATTGTTTCTTTGTTCCTTTTGTATTTAACGTCTGCGGCTGTCTACAAAATCAGTCAACACGATCTGCGAGTTTTAAACATCAGCAACAATCAGCAATCTTTAAACATATCCACAGACACGACTCCAGAAAGTGCTTGAAGACGCCTCGCTTCAAAAAAACCACTTGGACTTTATATAAAACAAGCCACTAAACGGAGGGCCCGTTTCAGCCTCACAGGCTCTGCAGCTAATCAGCTTGTCATTGTGAGTCAAACATGGCCTCTGTGTTAGTGCAGCGAGTCGGCTGTGAGCTGTAAAATTAAGCGCAGCCGGCTCTCTCTGACATGAATGTGTTGATTCTCGGATGAAGGCTAAGCTCTTTATTTACAACCCTGTAAGACTGAACACAAGAGAGGCACCTTCCTATAAATCCAGCCGGGTAGAATAGCATGGCAAGTCAATACTGCAGCATTGAACATGACACACAGCTCACCATTCACTGAGACAGCTGAGCTGACAGACTGTATCCAGAATGAGTCATCATCAGCATCCAAAGAGCATCTGTTCGTGTATATGTGGGTGCTTGGAAACGCTCTCAATGCTCAAGATTCTCAATTTTTGTATGGAGAATAAATGAAATCAAACAAAATGGAGCAAGACAGAGCGGCGCTTCTGACATATTTCTGGTGCTTACAGTCCATTCAGTCTGTGCATGATGCAGGCTCCAACAGCCCATCGAACCTCCAGGCAGAGCAGTTTTAATACGACCACAAATCAATCTTCTCCATTTCAACAGCTTCTATCTGAAACTCGGAGCTCCAGAAGCAGCTCCTGTCAACTCCTCCGGGACGAATTTGAGCCCTTTTCCTCCAGGTCATAAGTGAACCACACAGATAGAGAGCGTGATAGAGTTCAATTCCCTGATCAGTTTTTGCCCTGTGCTCTCTGCAGGCTGGCCTTATCAGAAAAAAACGACCAAATTGGTCGACTATGGCAGCAGCTTATTATTCTCATATTTCCGCTTCTTTTTAGGCGGTAACAAGGCAGCAATTTGTCAGTAGAAGAGGAAGTCAGGGGGTGTAAGCGAGCAACAAGTCCACAGGAGGTTTGGATTTGGTGATTCAGTCGAACAAGCGGGGGCCGTCACCCAGGAGACCGCTGCTCGGGTCCAGCGAGAAACCGAGAGTTAATATGTATACGTACGTGTCACAGGCACGATGTTGACATTTGTGCAAAACGTGTCACATCACATTCACGTAACATGCTTATTACCTGACCAGAGGGGATGAGTTAGAGGCGACAAGGCTGCCAAACCGGCGACCGCGGCTCGAGTCTGGGTTTCAGCATTTGTCTGTGTGACACCATCGGATATATTTACGGGGAGCTGGGGGCAATTTACAGTCTTGCTTATGGCGACAAAGACAGAATATATTTTGACGGGAAATCTGCCAATTCCAGCCATGTTATTAGCAACGAAAAGAGACGTTTGAGGCCAAACCATAATGTTTTCCTAACCCTGACCAAGTGTTTCTTGCGCCTAAACCTAAGAAGACATGACTAACATGATTAACATCTCCTGGGGATTGGATTGGAGGTGCCGCTGGTACGCTGCAGCGCTCATGTCGTGAGGAAACGGTGATGAACGTCTGTCGTTTTGGCCGTCGACCCGTTCAGCTGTCGGGTTTGATTTCTATCATTTTGTCTTGTGTCCATACGTGTACGCGACGTACGTGAACTGCACATACAGCGTGCCTTCCTTCATGCAAACAACTTTCCCATTTTAGAGTTTCAAAACTTGAAATTAAGCGTACATAACATATAAGACCATCCTATACATTATTCATATCTGGCAAGCTCTCTCATCTTCTTCAGGAAAAAGAAACACTTAGTTTTTCTCCCTACTGAAGCCTTCATCCTTAACAAACAAAAAGCTCAGCCAGAAGGCACAAGATCAGCGAACACTGATTCCTGGCACACTCACTCTCCCAAAAGTAGAGAAACAAGCTGAGCGTAATTATGAGCCAGTGAGCTACAGAACTACAAACATTATGATGAATGTATAGCAGCGAGGAAATGAGATGCTTTTGGAGAGAGCGCATGAATTTTAATAAGCCAGTGTATTTATTCAAACAGTTTGGACGGCTCCAGGCAAACAGAGTGGAACTAAGTGTCTTCTGTTAAGTGCTTCTGAAGGTTGTTTAGGGTACACCGGGGAGCAAAAGCCTCATAATGGGGTTTTACAGTGGGGGCCAGACGTGCACACACTAATGAGAATGGAATGCAGGTAAAGGTGCTTGTTATTCATCTCTGTTTTTCAAAGTAAAAGTTTTAAAGGGGTACATCAATGGCATAAGTATTACGTCATTGGAGCCATAGAGCCACGATTCTCACCGGGTGTAGTCAAGACACACGTCCACTAATGTATCGCCGACTCTGATGATGATGTACAGGAGCTCTGAGTGACAGACAGTGCTGAATAACCAAATGTTCAAACCCCCAAATCCATCAGTGTGCAAGGAACAAGTTCTGGACAAGAATCAAAAACTAATTGGAGAGGTGCCGCTCCTGAAAACAACACACCCGAGCTGAGAAAAAAAAGCTTTTTTTCATTGTGTCGCAGCGAAGAAGAAAGAGAAACGCAATTAACCTTGTTGTCACTCTTCAAGGCAGCGGCATTTCTGAAATGAGTCAAGTCAAGTTCAAGCCTCAAATTTACATTTATAGCACAGCAGAAAGAGAGAAGGAAAAATTGGTTTACAAATGGAAAGTCTTCCCCTCGGTCTGTTTTCTGAAGTTTTATTGACAGGCTGGCACAGAGACACCTGGTACACAGAGGAAAGAACGAGGAACAAATCAGAAACATCCAGATCATGACGTCGTTAATGAGCAGCTGAGTTGAAATAAACACCACTTTCCTCATAAGTCGTTTGTGAACCAGCCACTTATTCATTATAATCATTAGTGAAAGTGAAACATCAGAGTAACTCCTTATAACTTCGTGATAATCTGACGGATACCTTCCATTTTATGTCCCCTCGAGTAAAGATCTTAGCGGGTGAGTTGATATTTGGTGTGAGGACTCTTAACCACCATCACCACAAACACAACCGCCAGAATGGAGGTTGGTTATGTTGGTTTCTGCAAATCACAGATATGCTGAAACTTAACATTTCTTCTTTATGTCGTTGTTTGGTTAAATGTTCTTGTCACAATGCTTTTGATCTGGTTAGGTTTAGGCACAAAAAACACTTGGTTAGGTTTAGGAAAATTATGTTTTGGCTTAAAGTACCTGCCGTGGTCACCACAAACTAAATCCGTCAAAAATATCAGTTTTCTGTCACCACAAGCACTAATTGAAAATGTCGGTGTGTCACTCTTACAAATGTTGAAACTCCACCACCATCCCCTCCACCTTACCGATATGAAGGCCAGTATGTATTGGGAAAGTGAATTTGTAACACAATTGTGTACATATCAGTGGTTTGCAGAAACATTAACTGACTGGGGAATGACAATAATACGTTTTCCCCTCCAAAAACATTTGATTTAGAAGTCAAAGCCAGTTTTTCAACTGTGCACACACGATTTTTCTCCTGCTACATTCCTCCGACCACGAAGAGAATAAATTGTTCAGTGAATTCATGCATAAATCTAGTCCACCAACTGCTGCAGCAGGCTAAGACCTTTAATTATGCTTATTAAATTCACAAAAGCAATGTAGGTGTCTGTGAGGAGGACAGTCTCTCATGAGATGTGACTATATGTGGTGTTGCTCTTAAACAAATGACCGTAGGATGGTTATGGATATGAGGCAGCATAAACTGCAGGACATGAGCTCAGCAGTTTAGAAGCCACTGAAATGAAGAATAGTAGAGCAGTGTGACACATAAATCGAATGCCAGCGAGTGGAAATATTTCTCCACCGCTTGTCTGAATACTATTTCACTGCTATGTAAATCAACAGCATAACAGAATATATAAGCCGAACAACAACCGAAAGAAGATGAGCTCAGCTACAAAATGAGCAGTCCAGCAGTTTAGTTCCACTTCCAAAGTCGAGAGAAGTCAAAAGAATGGTCAGCAGATATTGAAATATCCTTTTAGTATCCAGTAGTGATGAGCAGTTACACCATTATTTCACCATTATATAGTCATCTGTATCCGAATCCCTACACGGATTGGGCGGGGCTTAAAACACACGTGGGAGGTGCATAAACCAGAGATGGTGTTACGAAAATAGCTGCTATAAGCCTGAAATGAGCAGTGTTAGGAGACGTGCCTTGCTCAAGGGCACCTCGGCAATGCCCAGGGCAACTGCTAGTCCACATCGTTCTTTTTTTGGTCCGAGTGGGACTGGAACCTGCGACCTTCAAATCCCCAACCCAAGTCCCTACGGACTGAGCTATTGCCGCCCAAGCTAGCAACAATATGCTACTTGTGGCTAGACTTTCAAACTAAAGGTGCCACAGTCAAGTTAGCAATAATACACAATAATCAACATGGGGCCAGACTTTCAAAATAATGGCTCCGCAGCCAAGTTGGCAATACTAACATGCAACATGGGGCTAGACTTTCAAAATAAAGGCTCTGCATTCAAGTTAGCAGTAAGACATAATTTAAATCTCGCTGACAAAAATGTCACATAGCAACTTTGTTCATTCTTGTAACTTATGTTGCGTTACGTGAGTCACGCCAGCTTACGTATCACATAACTTGAAATAAATCACTCTTGATTCTTGCTGACAAACGGGACGCAAACTTCGATCTACAGCGGGAAAGACCAATGTATGTCCCATCTAACCAGCCCGACCACCCCCTGACCCAGAGGGATGCTTCAAGAAGTGACACAAGAAGGCTGACTACAGCGTCAAATTTAGGAAGCATAGGTCCACTGACCAGGCTGTTGTATTTGATGCGTTGTGAGTGATGAAGATGAAATCCTCTGGGTTATTGTTTCAGGTCCCTCCGGAGCTAAACAAGACATTATACGACTGGAGTAGACTACACCTAATGTGTAAAATCAGCAGAGCATCCCTTAAAGTCACGATACCAGAACATGTACTCGGAAAAGAACAGAAACTAGTGGTCAACAAACAATATGATATTATCCACCAACAGATCTGTGGGGAGAGCAATAAAACATGCAGCAGCTACCAATATATTTGCATCATCTATAAATGTTTCTTTAAAGTACAACACACTTGACATCAGATGAAATTATGCACCTGTTTTATAATTCAACGCAGCCCTGCTCTGACCCTGAGCAGACACGACATGGCGTGCGTGCGTGAGGATTTGAAGAGTTGTACCTTTTCGGAGGAGAAGGAGGAGCTTTCCTTTCTCCAACTCAAGGGTGAGGCTGTGCTCGCTGTGCCCCTCTGCGTGAAGCAGTATCCCAGAGTTCCACAGGGTTTTAAATTTCAGAGTGATGCTCTCCCGCGTCACCTGTCTCGGCCTGGGACTCAACCTGAAGAGAAGGCTGCTGCGGCCGTCGAAGCTCACCACGTCGGAATCTGAAGAAGCGAGAAAAAAACACACGTTGAACAAAGTTCACCACTGTCTGTGTCTGTCGTGTCACTGTGAAGAAGACGATACACTAACATCGACTGTCATGGTGCTGAGTGTTGCTGAGTCTCACGCCCACTGTGTCACTATCGAAGCGTCAAATTAAAGATGTCAGCTGTGATGCGTCAGTTCCTGGATGCAGTGCGTTTGGGCCTTTACTGCTGACAGTGATGCTGGAAACACCAAAACCCCAAATTTGCTGTAAAGTTTACTTCTCCTCCACTTTTCTCTTTGGATGAAACAAAGTTAAAGCTGGTTTCTTCACCACGTCATCAAACTGAACCAACAGTCAAGCTGGCAAGAATACGCAATATGCAATGTTACACTGTTGCTGACAAACAGTTCACATGTTGTGAGTTTTGGGCTGTTATTGGTTAGATGACTACTTGGATTGGGTTTTAAAAAAATCATCATACTCTGAGTTGGAATAACCACATTTAGCTAAGTGCAAAATCGACACATTGGGATTGAGTACGGGCTTTTATATTCTAGATTTTGTTAACGTCGTAGTGTCACAACCAGTAAAATGCAGTCTTGAAACGTTACAGGTGTGTAGCTGAGATCTAATTCGAGGCTGATTTTGAAGATGGATGTGGTCTGACGATTGAACACTGACGGGTCAGAACGGTGTCGTCTTGATGGGCGTCGCGGCAGATAAACAAGATCGTCTCTACTCCATAAAATGTTTGGTGCATTGAGTTGTCTGATATCAGTACGTGATTTACAACAACCTCATAGTTTTTGTTGTGTCATTTCTCCATTTTGTAATTGCCTGTTCCAGCTCGGTTGGGTGTGTATTTGTTTTTTTTTAATCTAGCTGCAGAGATGGATTTGCATGAACACTATCCGGGGCCAAGGAAGAACTGATTAACTTTTTTTTTACACTGGCTTGACTTCTTACAAATTACTTCTGCATGCATTCATGTAACATAATGAAACTTCCTCTCGCAAACAGCATAGAGGCTTTCTATTTCTGCCATGAGCACAGCTGTTGTGTCCTCTCCTGCCTCCTCTGCCCTCACTCCTTCTCTTCACATGCTGTTTCTCGCTGTTTGCCCGTTCCTCACCTGTCCACCAGGTGCCAGCTAGGCTCTCGCAGTTTGTCACGCTTGGCTCATTCTTAAGTAACCCTGATCTGCTGCCTGCTCACCATCTGCTCCGCATCACCAATCTGTGTTATACTGTGTGTATACTGTGATGTAAGGCGTGTTTCTGTCCATCTTTAGACACATTATAACCTGAAATTTGAAATGCTGGAAGATGATTATTGCAAAAAGGTTTGTTTGCTTGGGTGAGATGGAAGTTTCTGTGCTGGCGAATAGAAAATGCCAACTAGAATGGCACATAGGAGAGCACAAACCCAAGATCCATCAATTATTCCCTGACGAAGTGAGAAAACAATGCTCAGATCGGACCCATCCTCCATCCAAATACAGTAAATCTGCTACAAAAGGATGGAGTGTCAGCTGATCCGTGCTTGATGTCAGCCTCCTCTCCTTTGTGTCAGCCGTGGCTAATTAATTAAAAATGCCAAAGGATATGGGTGGATGAGAGAATACAAATTAATTCAGTGAAATAAAATACTGTGAATGCCATCTTAGATGATGGAAATGCCATCATGTATTATGCCTACGGTCCTTTAAAAGATCTCAGGCATTTCAAGACTTCTTTAGATGTTGAAAAATTAAGACATCTAAGGCCCAATTTAGACCTCATGGTATCAGCAGGGCGGGCTTTTGGGGAACGAAATCGTCAAAGGGCACAACAATTGATTTTGACCCTCCGCAACAGATTCCACAATGTGTTTGGAGACCAATCGGATCACAGAACTGCAGAACTGTAAACATGCCCAAGCAAAGAGGAATGATAATGTAGCATCAAAAGCTAATGTAGACAAAAGCTGACGGTCATTTTATTTCCTTTTTCGGGTTCCTTCAAACATCAGAAGCCAGAAACATCAATCACTTCATTGTTAGTTTACGTTCTTATTCTGTTATTTCGGGGAAACAACAACGTTCCTCATTCCCGATGACATCATGCAAGTTGTAAAAGATGGCAAGCTCTGTCGAGCCAGAGCAAACATACCGGCTTGAATCAGACAATCTGTCATGACAGACAAAAACATTGTGTAGTCTAAAGAATCTTCCTAAACTTTAACAATTAAAAAACATGGCTGCTCTTCCTAAATTGGATTCAAGCAAATGTAGAGAATCGAATGTAACACTCATGTTCAGGTGTCGACTGTCATCTTTTGAGTTTATGTCTGGAAGTGAAGGATCAAAACATTTTAAAAAAAAAAGGCCAAACTGACTATAGTGACATCCGTAAGTCTCCAGTCTGAGTCCAATCCGACCGTTGGGATTCCAGTCCAGGGGGATCAGGCGGACGTAGCGAGCGATCACCGGGTGCTGGAGCTTGTGCTGGACCACACTGTCCGCGTTGGTGTTACCTGGAAATGCCTGTAAAAAAAACAACAAACAACAACATCATGTTGGCAGATTTTCTGTCTTTCCATTTATTGCTTGTGTGACACCTCAAAGATAACTGTTAAACTCTCCCTCTGGATCTTTATTGTCGTCAGTTTTCTTTCATCTTTTTTTATTGATGTTGAAGTGCAGTCCCCGGGGCTTTTATGAGAAGTGATACGTTTGATTTTCCTCTTAATGAGGGGAATATTGTGGAGATAGGGCCACGTTCCTGCTGAACGCTTTCTCAATCAGGTAGAAAATTAGATTTGTGAAGCACTGGGTGTAGTTTTATATGTTTTAGACGCTTTGGTACACACTCAGTCCATGGAGAATAACATTTATTAACCTCTGCAGTGCTCACACACGCTTTACCTTTTAAGCTTCAAGCTGGACTTGATCTCTCACGTTTGTGATTTAGTGTCTTTTTGATTTTAGCTGCGATTTATTTTACTCTTGGCCAAATGCCATTTCAGTGTTTTACTTAAAAACTTTGCTCTAGCTTTGGGCACTTCATCCTTTTTTTTTTCATTTATATGCAAATACAGTAAGCTCAACACGCAATTTAACTACAGAACTCCGGCACTGTTTGAAAGTAAAATAGCTGTAGCGTGGCTTATTGAGCGATGTCTTTCATCAAATACCTGGCTGAAAAGTCCTTGAACAAAACCACTGAATCCCTTCTGGCTCTACGCCGCTGGTCTGCGGTTGATCCTGACCTCTGACCTCCGTATGAAAGAAGGCGATATAAGAGATTTTCTGAATACTTGTTACTGAATACGGTGTCGTGATTTTAAATGAGAATGAAACACACATGAGATTTGCTTTCCTTAGAGAAGGGAGACCTATTTTTGAATAGATAGCGTGACGACTGAAGGACATCTGCATATTCGCCTCGCTGTGCGCCATGTTGTCTTATCTGAATGAATTCTCATCACTTGGAAGTCTTTTTGGCGGTGATCTCAGGGCTTTAAAAAGAGTCCTAACCTCCACAAATGACTGCTGAGGAGGGCGCAGGAGAACAAACACTTCATTTAGTTGAGGCATTCACTTTTGAAATACGACCTGAGTAAAGGTAGAAAATCCTCCAACGGGAGGTTTTGATTAAAGACCGAAGGACGGAGGTTTGAGGGAAAGTCAGGGAGCGAAGCACGGAGAGAAAAGCTGTTATATGGGAGCTGAGAGTGAAAGAGGGACAAAGTCAGAGAGTCACACCAAAACTTAACTTGACAAAAGTCCACATTAACTAGTGCCAACACAGAAGAATACCTCAGTTACGCTACAATCAAAGTATCAGCTAAAGCAGCGAACCTTCAGCATTAGAAATAATATAACATCCTCATATAATAACAGGTAGAAGACACAACATATTTTAATATTACTTCCATTGACATGTTAGTAAAAATGATTCAACGTTAAGTAAGAAATACACTTTAAAGATCCAGGAATCAGTTCCCATGTGTGTCAGTGTTTCAAAATCGAAGCCCCTGAAGATTTACTTCTAGTATTGAGGATTTCACTTTAAACATTAAATATTTAGAACATTAAATATTCATGACTAAATATGTGCCATCAAAGCGACACAGCTACTCTGCATCATGTGAGCTGAGGTGGTTTGATCATGTTTGATTGGCAGGTACTGGCAACATAAGCCTAAGTCATCACATTTTGGCTTTTTGCTTAAAAAGGCTCCTGAGTGAAGCGACCCAGAAGTAAGTGGCAGTCATGAAAAGAGCTGTTCGAATTCTCCAAACGCTGAGGCAAGCCTCTTCCCTCCTGCAGCATATGGTTCACTCAGCAAGCAAATTGTGAATCCCACCACCAACCCCGCTAGAGACAATTAAACGCCGAAAGTCGAAACTGACAGAACCGGTGGGATTCTGAGAAAATCACCACAATCTGGTTTTGCTCTCTTCTTTCACTATCACTATCTTGTTAGAATATAATTAAAACAATGTTATAATTCTCAATAATTGGTCAGTTAAAGGTTCAGGTCTGGATAGGGTGGCGTCTCGGCCCAGACACTACTGGGTGCACTAGACCGTCCACCCTTTAAAAAAGCGGAACGCTGTCTTTTCCTTATGAATTCTCCTTCACATTTTCCACCAAGGGAGAGGAAAATCCCCTGAACCCTCTTACCTCTGAATACTTCAAACCGCTGACAGCAACAGAAGTAGACACGTCTCTCTCTCACTGTAAAACATCTCTGAAGAACGGAGTGAAATCAGCTCATTCATAAAGTTTCATGTAACTCATATCCATTACATTAACCCTCCACACCTTCGCATCCTACATTTTCTAGCTCTTCTCCTGTTAAACGCAAAGAACCCATATGAGCTTTTCAAGCTCGTTAACAGAATTGCCTTCACCTGTCCCACAGGGAAATCTATAACGTACTCCACTTCCTTTACCTCTATTAACACCTCAGGATGCTATATTCCCTGATTAGGATAGTATAGATTCCCAACTCCATCTGCTCTTTCACACCTTTCCAGTGGATGTGAAGCGAGACAGAGGAGAGAAGAGAAAATTAGAGAAGGCGAGAGTGTTGCCGAGCCTCACAAACCATCTGGCCTCTAAGCTTAAAAGAAAGAAAAGGTCCTGGAGGAATTGTGACTGATGAAGCAGCTCCGCAGTCAACTCTATTCCCCGAAAGCCAAATAAACTAGGCGGACTAATATGTGGAGCTTTAGGAGGACTTTCGAGACATGCTGCGGATTTATCCTGATTTATGCTGAGTGTGGAATCAACAAGCTTTTAAGCCGCGAGAAGCCTTTTTTTTCTCGTTCTCTCCCTCTCTCTCTGAAGGAGTCTTAGCCTGACATTAGTCTTCCCCTCGCTGTGAGATTCTTACCTCGCATCAGCTTTAAATTGAAGCCGTTCACCACAGCATCACTGTAATGGGGAGAGTTTTCTGTCTAAACCGGGCGCTGCCTGCGAGGTAACGCTTGACTGCCTCTACATATCCGAGTGTAATGTGGTCAGCACGGCTAGCGAGAGAAACTCCTAGACGGAAAAAAAAAATACATTTCTAAAAGGAAAGCGTATGAGATGCTGGCTTGTTTGTTAAATTTGAATAAATTGTAGGGTTTTCCTGGAGATACAGCAGAAGCTCTGGCGAAGTGATAGAAATTGAGGCAAAACAAGAGTGAACAGATGGGAATTCCCTCGAAGAGGAAAGCGCTGGTGTTGTGTCGAAAGTCTTGTTGATATGTGTTTCCTCTTCGCACCGGGACTGGAGACGGTTCAAAACCAGCACGGTTTCCACTAGATCTGTAAATAACGAAACCTGAGTGTTTGCGTTTTCTTTTCGTAGCACTGAGACTGGGATTTATTGGTCAAATTGGGATTCTTGCTGTTGCTTTGGAGAGTAGCCAAGCTTCTAGCGGAAAAATTGAAATTGAAATTGAAAAGTAAAGCTTGTTGGTATTTTTGTACCATTTACACCAGTGCTACTTTCAGCTATAACTGTGTGAGCTGAGCTGAATATTGTACAATCTGTGCCTTCCTCTCTTCTGTTCAGTTAGACTTTTCTTTTGTTTTTGGTGTCTGAATGGTAATATTTAGTCAGCACAGTGTGTTAAATCAGTTATCAGCACGTTATAGGCACAAATATTTGGGTCAACTTTTTTTTTTTTTTATCCCAGCTGGAAAAACAGGTGTGAAAAAAAACAAACAGTGTCTGAATTCCGTTTTGCTGCTTCGTTCTCAGGGTCCCGTTATTGTGCATCACTGTCAAGGCTCACTTCAATACGACTGAACCGTTATTATAACCAACACCTGTGCTTTTCCTTCTGTGACATGTCAAACTGCCTGCTTTGAAAACAGGCTTTTGTCTCTCCTGGTTTCTGTTTTGATGATCCCGACTTTTCCTCCTGACACTGACAAGTCATTACACACAGCGCAATGCACTCACGTCTATACTGTCTTCCTGTCGATATTGCCTCCAGTTGTGCCCTGTGTCGCTGAACATCAGCAGGTAGGCCGTCAGCCAATCGGAGCTGCCGTAGCGGCCTTGCGTGGCAACGGCGGTGATGTGTGTCCGCTCACCCAGGTCGACCTCCAACCACTGATATCTGTCCGAACTGAGAGGAGACCAACCTCCGGCTCCTGGAGGAAGAAAGAGAGAAAACACCTTCTCAGCATCCAGAGAAGAAACTTCTGACTTTTCTCAACTGAAAAATAATATTTGTGCTCTTTTAAACACTGATTAAAGTCTTAATTGTAGGTCACTTTATTCAAGAATGTTAAGAGTGCTGGAAAATCAAAAGGTTGATAAGAAATTCATTAATCATATCGACTCAGGTACACGGACGGATCTGCATCCCATTAGCAAAGAAAGTTTTCAGACTCGCACAAATCTATGCAGCGTTTTCACTAGTTTCTTAAAAAAGGACCAATCTTTCTAAACTCATCTCATCAGACTCAAACTTTTCCAGAGTTTTAAAAGCCCTGAGCACAAAGGCTTTATCAACTCATTTCTTTGATGTTTAATTTGGAACAGTCAAAAGAGTTTAATCTGCAGCTTTAGGACTGTTCTCTGCATAATAAAATCTGCAGATGAGGCATTTATGGTCAACACTGCAAGCCTTATGTAATATTAAAGTGGCCAGTTGGTAGCAGACGTTCATATAATCTGAGCACAGGAGCCGAGGACCATAAGATGAAGACACGCTGAATAATTAAAATACCATAAGGTGCGTGTGCTTGTGTGGCCGAAGTGACATGTCGCTGTCGGAACATCATCTGGAAAGGATTGAACTTGTCTCACTTCATAAAATCCTTCACGTTGGCCTCTTTTACTGCTGGTTGTCTCTTCAACCACAACTTGGGAGCAACTAGAGGAATGTTTGTTTCAGACAAGACGCGCATGCATGTAAGTACAGGAAGGTTAGTGATCCTGTCCTTGGTTTCAAACTGAAGATGCCAACAAACGTACGTGGCAACGTACCACCAAAAGCTGTCGATGCAGGATTTGAGATATTGTTCCATATGGATGTGTTAGACTTCAAGGATACACTCAAGGTATTATTGTGGAAAACACTGAATACAAAAAGCAAAACTCCACCGAGAATCTTTTAACAATCTCCTTTTAGATGATTTAACAAGCCCTGCAGCATCCTCTGAGCATCTTTCCCATCGGTGAATGGTTTGCCCGAAATTAGCCTCTCCCACTCTCTGTTAACCATTTCTACTTGAATGCCAAACATAATTATCACTATTATTCTCTCGTTCCCATTCGGGAGAGAGTCTTGGGCAAAGTTTGAGTAGGAACAAGGTATCAACAAGGTTACAAGGTCATTTATTTGTCATTACACACATGATTGCGTAGTCATCGTGGTTACACAAGCATTCGACATATTGTAGCGTCCCTCAAAAATTAAGCTGCTCGGTTTCGGTGCCGTGGACGACGCAAAAACAACGAACCTGCCTGTATATCGTTACAGTTGGACCTTTTCGCTAGACTGACACATGGTCTCTCCAGAGCAGGAGCATCAACAACCAACCTCTTTGTGATCATAGCATATTCACATTAAAGCATCAGGTGCCTGAGTTTGAGCACCAAGCATCGATGACATAAAACACATAGTCTGCATCTCCTCCTGCACCTTGATCCATGATGTTGTGGTGCAGACAGGTCTCAGTAAAGTTGTTTCCATTTCATCTCCTTGCAACCAGGCTTTTCCCCCCTCACTCCAAGATGGTTGTGGTCAGAGATCGTCTCAAAGTCGGCTGCTTACTCTTCCTTTTCAAATGCTGCTAAATGCATTTCTGTCATAGGTTATGCATGTTCCAGTAATAAATCCAGACAAAAAAAACATGTTAATAAACGGGAGACATCTGCATTAGACAGCCAGGGGAGAAACAATAAACTGAACTAAAGTTATAACCTTCAGATAATCTTGCGAAGACAAGGAAAGGACACCATGTCCTCGCATAAAAATAGAGGTATAAGCAAAAGAATTAACCAGAAAATAACATAACTGCAATGAGTCATAACGGACCATAATTCACACTGATATACGACAAACTGAGATGTGTTTTTAGATCTAAAATTGCTCACTCGTTGACAGCTGAAGACAAATCTCTAATTGATACTGACAGCCACTGACCGTATCAGTGTCACCCTGTATTCACTTCAATTCCTTTTGTTGTGACAGCCGTAGATTGTAAAAATGTATTGACGTCTCCGACAAAGTTCTTCTAGAGAGAACTTCTGAGCCCAGGCTCGCTGGAAATTGAGCCACTTGGTTATCAGGAGAGTCAGAGGCTGAGCAAGAGCCCTCTGGGAAAATTAAAGGAAAATCCCCTTCAGGCTTTGTCTTTGAATCCTCAACATAGGAGGAAGAAGTTTCAAAACTTCCCCAGGATGTACATCGGCGGAGTCAGACCCCAATTTAAAGTGGAAAAAAAACTTGATCAACTTCGCATTTCCCGGAGACGTCTGAGTTTCTTTTATATGTTCTTAGTTTCAGACAGCCAAAGTTTTTTTCTCAGAGCCGGCATCTCGTAGTCATTAGAGCAGACGCTTCCCCGCTCTCCAGGCATATATTGTAATGTTGGTTGGTTCAAACGTGGTGGAAAAACTACACAGCGCTGCCAGTGATAAGTGTTTTGAATCAAATAACAAGACACTACCCAAGCATGTGTCTGCCCACAGTCAAACAATGTCCTCTGCACATTTTAAACAGTTGGAAGCTGGAGTTTAAATGTTGTAGATGTCACAGTATAAAGTGTAGAGGGCGAGAAACATGGGAAATGGCTTTCAGGTGTTAAAGGTGCTACAGAGGATGTTTAATTTCTATCATATTTTAAACCCTTGTTAAAACCTACTGGAGAGACCTGCAGCAGCCCCTTACTTATGAAAAACCCCAAAAAAAGTGAAAATAAATATAAAGTGTGGACGTGGTGGGGCCCAAAAAACAGTAGCCAATAAAGAACGACCACTAGCCGTTCAGTATTGGTCGTTGAGTACGTCAATCAACTGTCTTTTTTTCGCAAGTGAGCTACGTTTGTAACGTACGTAATTTACTCAACCGTGATGATGCGCAGCTGTGGACATCCTGCGTGTAGCTGTCAGTAGTCAACCAGTGATGTCAAGGAACAGCTTACTGGTATTTAAACTCAATTGTAAAAGCTTTCTCCACACCAATGTTGATGATGGCAGCGCAAAACCGGCCCGGAGACCGCAAAAGGAAAAGTGTTTTTGAAGTTGCCGAAAAAAGAAGACTTGGAAAACTTGAACAAAGCAAGACGAAAGTAAA
>OMLP01040675.1:6896-21230 GCA_900302685.1 Spondyliosoma cantharus | reverse complement strand
TTTCCAGGGTAGAGCAGAGGGCAGTGTTATGAAGAGGAGACGCGGAGGGCTCGGAGGATGGGGGGGACGAGGAGGAGGCGCGCGGGGGAAGCTTTTCTGGCCCAGATGTGTGCAGTAGCAGTCGAGGCCAGGCGCACATCTGCAATCGTTTGAACTTACTGGGGGAATTCCTCTCTCACTGCGTGTCTCCATGTATTTTGTCCCGCTGAATCGTCAACTCGGGACAATGAGTGGCCTGACTGCCGCCCTCTGTTCTTCCTCTCATATTTCCCTCTGTGTGTCATGAGCTGTTTCCCCCACAGACAGACAAACAGGCTGGTCGAGTAGCGACTCCAGAAGGCGTGGGATCCTTCGCGTTGGGGACGTTTAAAGGGAAGATAAAAGAGCCAACAGTCTTTTTCTCTGTAAATATACAGCACTTGCGTACGAGGCACAGACATAACAAGCACTTAGCTATGAGGCTGTGTTTGGTATCGCGGGCTTTGAGCGCACCTCACCGCACATGCCCTCACCGTGACAAAGACGAGAGATTGCAAAGATTTCAGCCGCAAGTGCTTTTTTTTTTTTTTTTTTATCAAAGCAGCGAGCTGGAGACAGGTTTCTGCTTGCCAAAAAGGCAGCTGAAAATGTAAATAGCAATTTCATTTTTTATGTCGCTGGTAAGTGGTTTAAATTTAACAAAAGGCTAAAAATATCTATTGTTTTGCTGCAGCGTGGGTTGGCCAGGCAGAGCACAACAAAAGCAGGGAGTTTCCTCTTCCTCAAGGCTGTCGGGAGATTTCCTTGTGTTTGCATTTGAAAGATTTGGGACGAGATGTCCTCACCGACAATGATCTATGCTCATGATTTATCTCTACTCTCGAAAATCCCTCCAGGACACGGCGTTCTTCACATTCTCTCCTCTCAGCATGGACAAAACATCACGTAACATGTACGGGCTGGACCTGCATTAGCCAATGAAATCATGTTACCTGTGTGTGTGTGTGTGTGTTTATTTAGGTGATGTCTTCTAATTACCGCTCCCTGCAGACATTTGCATGACCTTTTGCCTCTTATACTCCTGTGTTGCAAGTCGTAGGTGACTGGACACAGATGAGGACGTCATACTCTGTTAATAGGACGGCGTGAAGCTGAATAAATATACACACATGCTACTAGAAAGACATTTTTAAAACAGATCTGAACCGGCTTGCTTTCTTTGGCCTGTAGATACCAGACAGAGAGCTCCTCTATAAATACCAGGCTTTATGTTCTCCTTTCAAGATTAGTTGAACTTTCTAACTTTAGACACAAGCAGAGTTTCACATGGGTTTCTGTGCTCTGCCTTCTGCAGCCAAGCCAGAGGCTCGTGTGTTTAAAGCTGCACTAATAGATATTTTATATTCAGAAGCGCCAGATGACTATGTGCAATATGAAACATGTGATCAAACAATGGAGAATCAGGGAACGGGCTATCTACACCCGGCCTGTTCGGAGCAGATGTTTGAAAACCAGCAGTGTTTTCCCCCCCCGACGCTCGGTTTGTTTGGGCGAATGTGAACATAGCAAACGTGTCGGAGGACAAGCGGGCCGAGAGATCGCCAAGAAAGGGTGGTTTTCGATCTGCATCCAAGTGGACCCTGCTGCAGCTAGTTTCCAGCCGACCGCAGGATTTTGTGATGCTACCAATGTGATTTCAGCATGATTTTAAAAAACCCCATCCAACTGCCGATCGTGAAGTCTGCTCAGGAAGCTTTACAGCTTCATTCACTCGGTTCCCTCTCGCTCCCGTCATCAGGATTGTTTGCAGACACGGCGGGCGTCTGTTTTCAGCACAGCATAGCAAAAAAAAGGCAAAGTTAGCAACTAGCTGGTCAACAAAGCGGAGCGTTTACAGGCAGGTGTTAATGTCAGTACTGGATAGAAACCCCCAAAAAAAGTTAAATAGAGTGAATATTTGTTATATTAATTAATAACTAAATGAAGTTGTTGCAAATCAGCTGTTCTTTGGATGTTTTTTATCAGCTCGTTTTGCAGTGTAAGCTCAAAAAACTTAAAGATGTTTTCAAAAGACGTTTTCTTTTCTTTAATGAAGCGCCTTGACATACCAATACAAGATGATACAAAACATGTGTTCATTATTATTGTAATCATATCTCACAACACATGAGTTTCTGTATGGTGCCTGTCTGTCTGGAGAACAAAGTTTATCACAGCTTCTAAAACGGAGTTCGTGCTTTCATTCATGGTTGTCCATGAATGACTGAAATAAGACGGTTTCAGAAGGTAGCGTGCACACAAATATTAGAGCTCAAGCTGAGCTATTTGCCATCAACCCTGGAGGAGGCCGACTGATGTGCTGCCTCCCTGTTCACACATCTCGCTGCAAGTCAGACCTGAGAACACGAGTGACAAACACCGGGGGACTGCTCTTTCCAGAGGAAAGTACCTAAAGTATACATCTGGACCTCAGTGTCCTTTTGCAGTTTCACGCTCCACCCATACAGGCCCATTACTCTGCAGAGGATGTTTCACTACCGTTTCCCTCTGACCAACGGTTACATAAGCCGTCCTGAAAAAAAACAACAAAACGGAGCAGGCCTCCACCCTGCAGGACAAAACACCCACTGACCAGTCGAGGTTTGTCTGAAACAATCAGACCCACAGCTACTTGTTCCAAGTGGAAATGACATTTATGTGGTCGTGCAGGGAGTCAAAGGTTTGTGATCAAGCATATCGGTATTACCTCATTACACTCCCTTTACTACACCGCTACGTTCTTTTCCCCCTGTTTTACTTTAAACGGGGGGGCAAAGAAATGTTTGAACGGGGGGGGGGAGCCAGACCGCGGCACACATTCAGGGAAATGGAGGCGCATTTTCTCAGTAAGTATAAATATGACATGAGTCAAATTTAAAGCCCTGGTTTTGATTATGAGACAATGGGCACCCTGACAAGAAGGTCACCACCCTTCCTACGGTGGCAAGACGTAAATGACGACTGTGAGTGACGCAGTGGCATTGTTTGGCATTTCTTCTTCTTCTTGGTTGTTTTATGACTTATTGTGGTTATTTTATGTCTACTTGTGTCACTTTGCAGTAGTTTTGTGTTAGTTTGGAGTAGTTTTATGTCCCTTTGTTGTCGTTACTTTGTTACATTTACGCTTTTGCCCGACAGTAATTCACACATACATTCACACGCTGATGGCGGTGGCTGTCACGCGAGGTGCCGACCAGCACATCAGGAGCAGTTTGGGGTTCAGTATCTTGCCCGAGGACACTTTGACACGCGGAGCAGGGGAATCGAACCTTCTGATAACAAGACGCTGGCTCGACTCCTGAGCGACAGGCGCCCCAACTTTGAAGTTGTTTGATGTCTCCTTTAAGCAGTTTGATCACCTGATGGGTGTTTCATGTTTCTTTTAAGTGGTTATCTTGCAGCGATCTAGCTGTTTGATGTCTCTTTGTTATCCTCGTGTGTCATCGTGTCGTCTGCATCTCTGCAGTTTGTGTCTTTGTTGTTGTTGTTCTCGTTTTGTGTCTCTTTATGTTCAGAGAGCTCATAAAAAAAAGAAAAAAAAAGTGTGATATTATTACGAGCTGGTGTTTGTGAGACGCTGATCATCAGTTACCGATATGTGCATATCAAAACTAATCAGGTCAGTTGTGCACGGGGACTTTTGAGAAGCTACAAACATGATTTGTATCCTGATGAGAAGAGCGTCAGAGAGGTCGCGATCAAGGACGCGCTTATCCACCGGTCGATGGCTGACGAGAGCTCGAGTCATAATGTGTTCGACAATCAGAGACAATGATAACGATGAGATACCGTCTGGTTCGGTCCATTGATGAAGGAACTGAACTGACTCATACATTCCATTCAGGCCTGAGAAGGAGACATGTTCTGCAGATACTAGATGCAACTCCGCTTAAAAACAAAGATGCTTAACTTCATATACAAAGTCTGTGTGCAATGTGACTCTATCATCTTTCTTTCCTTTTTTCTTTTTTGGCAAAAAAAGACATCTCCAGCTGTGGGCCGGCCTCCGACAGCTCATAAACTGAGTCCCACAGCTTTCCGGACATCCAAGAGCACCATGAACAAAACAGCATTATGATTATAAGAACAGAGAAGAGTAAAAGTTATACTTCACGTGTAACTGACAACAAAAAAGTGAACTCTTAATGAAAGACAAAACCTTAGCTGGTTGCTAACTTTAAGTATCCCTGTCTGTATACAGAGACAGGCTGCACATAATTTAAAGGTTAAAGTCGTGAAAATAAATCATTTCTTGTCAAATAAAAGAGAAGTGTTTTAACAAGATATCAAATATTTGAAATTCTCAACTACAATGAGGGTGCGGTTGGTCAAAATGATGTGAGGCATGGATAAAACGTTTCTGCTTCCTTAAAAATTAAAAGTCTATCACTTCGGCTGTTTGTTTTTTTTTTTTATTTTTTTTTTTAGCAGACAGCAGGTCAATCAATGATCGAGCAGCTGGTACATCATAGGTAGCGAAGGTTCACAGGTCATATTATCTTTGCATCGTTGTCACTGTAGCAGCCACCTGTACTAGCAAACTTGCAGCTGAGATAGGAGGCAGCTAGTGCCAGGGACTTTCCACAACCCAGTGTGTGTGTGTTGCACATGTGCTTGCATGTGTGTGTGTGTGTGTGTGCGTGTGTGTTCAGTTCGCCGTTGACACTCGAGTGCGTGTGACTGCGTGTTTGCATGTGTGTTTTGGGTGTGTAAAGGGCACTTTGTGCAGACAGACAGACCGACTGAGCGAGTGTGAGAAGACTTTGCAGAGCAGCTTTACTCACATGTAACACAGATCACAATCACTCACATAGGATGTCTTCTGTGCATGTAAAAATAAATACGCATGTGTGTGTTTGAGAGAAGACGAAAGGGACTGAATGATGAGGACTCATATTTCTGGATGCTGATATTTCACATGGCTTGCAAACTGTGGATGAAACATGATTTTGATGCAGCAGCGGGCATATTTCCATTAACGTCACACTGTCATCGTGTTGCATGTGAACTGAAAGAAAAGCAACTCGATGCTCTACAAGGTACAATAAGACACCTTCTGCTCCACTTTTAACCCCAGAGGGATGTGGCAACAAAACTAAAACTATCACTAAAATGTCAGCATCTGTCATTCCCCCAGTGACAGCGTTGGCCCTCGAGTCTTCGTCTCGTTATAAGAGGGCTGTCTGTGTTGTTAAGCTGTTAGCCCACGGAGGAAGCAAAGGCTAAGGGGGTGAGACAGGAGACCAAGCAGAGCTGGAAATCCCCTGCCCTCTCTAGGCCTGCCTCGTCTTAGACACACAGGGCCCCGCTGAGGCCCACATCAAAGGGGCTGCTGCTGTTCTCATCATCCTCCCTCCTCCTGTCTTTCTATATGTCTCACTGTCCCTCTGTGTCTTTACCCCCCTCTCACCTTTGTCTCTGTTTCCATTCACATACATGTCTCTGTTACAACCGAGCAGCAGCTGTAACTGATGTTTGATCCTGAGGAAGTTGGATTGCAGAGGGGGATTATTTTTTTTTTTTACGTCCCAAACCCAGACAGGTTGCAGTCAGCTCTGAAGCGGTGTGTGTTGCAACTGCAGCACAAACTTTGCATATTTAAAGCATCTGTAACAATAATTTGGAAGTGACTAATCCTATGATTAACCGGGTGTGTGAGCACACATGGCGCTCAGGTGTGGTGTGGTACATTTTTAGGACACGTGGTTAGACTTGTGCACCACCTTAGAGTAAATCAGAAGACAGATTGCTTGCAAAACTGGTCTCCCCAGAACGCTAAAAAAGTACCTCTGGTCCCCACCCCCACTGCAGAAAGCCTGCAAGAAAAATGTCAGGTATGTTTGAAGCGGCAGCCGCTCGAGGCCCGGCGCGTGGACACGCAGGTGGGGGAATTAGCACACGTAGGTTTTAGTTTGGGACAGACCCTTTCACACACATCCAAAAAAACACGAGCTCATTCATGCATGCACACACACACACACACACACACACACACTTTGAAGGCTGCACCAGTAAACACAAAGTCACAAGGAATGGCATTGTGAATTCTCAACTCTGGATTTTCCCTCTTAATCACAGATTTGCCTGATGACTGCTGCGTGTCTCATGTCTCCCGCTGCTCGAATAGACGGGAGTCAGCTTCCTCTCTGCCGCCGCACCAGCTCGCAGACTGACGGTCTCCAGAAGACCAACAACGGACATTCAGTTAAACTTCTTCTTGCGTAATCGGACTCCAAACTTTGGACAGAAGAAAAGCTGAACATGCATGTTCTGTTTATGGTTGATTTCATATCTTATCTTTCAACACGATGTGCTTTACGTCCACACCTACATGTATATTGTTGCAGCAAAGTCCTCAAATTGTCCTCAAACTTCTCCCAAAGTGAGTTTATTTACAATCACTGTTTGAACTTCAGTGACACCACTGGCCCATAATAACCCCAGCTAGTCTACTCCAGTTAAATCCACTACTGCCCTCTAGTGGACTCTCTCGGGAAGGCAGCATTTTGCAGGTTTAAGATTTTCTCTTGAGCAACTTTAGACTCTAGAGAGAGTAACTTCAGAAAAAAGGAAGTGAAAATAATGACTAGATAGTCTAATAAAGACTAAGGGAGAGTTCATCCCAAAATAAATAACCCGGTAACTCACAGACCTTGTGAGCAGTTTAATTCAGGGACTATTTTCTCTCTGTGTCATCACTCTGAAGGAAGCGTACTTCTACTCGTGGACGAGAGGCTAGCTAACTAAGCTAACAAAGCTAGCCAATGTTACAACTCAGCTATTAATGTTTTCATCCCGCGCGGTCCATAAGTAGATGCACGCTTCCTTCTGCGCGTTGATGCGGGTGCTGGGTGTAGTTCGGCTTTGAGTGCCGATATTCAAGATGCATCTCTACGGCTGAAATCTCCAACTCAACCAAAAACTTTCTAGATGGATAGACGGCTCTGCATGTAAGAGGAAACGTGTGTTTTTGATTTTGGGGGGTGAACTGTCCCTTTAAAAACCTGCCCGCACAGTAAACAGTTGTGTGTCTGCGGGCACGACTCTCTACACTTCTTCCACTTTCCTTTACCGACTAATTACAAAGTTAATAGCGCTTCCAGACCTTTTTCTCACTGAATTATTAACCCTGCATATTTTATGGTGTATTGAACCTGGACGCAGTGAGTTATTCTGGGGCTGACGCAGCTGAAACCAACACAGCGGCTGCGAAGATTTAGTTTGCGATTTGGCGTCTGCTGGCCCGGCAGCGGAGGTTAACGCTGGAGGCGATTTACTTTGGGTGCAGACGCAGAGGTAAAAGCAGAGAGTCTGCTGAGGTCATTCCTCGGCTTGTGAGCTGAGGTGCTGAGCTCGTGCTGCAAAAGAAAAGATGACTTTATGGAACCTACTGTCATCAATACTGACTTTTCTTTTCGTTTCTAGCGTCTGTAAAAAGGTGGATACATTCTTTTGAGCGTCGCAACCCCAATGAACCGGAGCCATTCGGTCCGATAGCATTTGGAAAGTCCAGCAGAGATACAATTAATTTATCCCCATTCGAGTTAGCCGGCTCGGTCGGCAGAAGTCTCTGGTGCACACGCTCTCCGCGGGCCGCACAACACGGAAGATCTGGATATTTTCAAACCTTGGAAGTCGAGCTTGGCCTCAGAAAGGCCACTGAGCAGCTTTCAGAGGAATGAATGTCAATAATGTATTGACATTTAATCCAACGTCCTTGGTGTCTTTGAAATCTCGACCTCACATACATGCTTCCATGTACCTCACATATATGAGGTTTAAGAAACAAACACGTCTTGAGGATTCCACGACGTGTGCATCAGAAAGAAAACTCCCATCTGAGGCTTTGAGTTTATACATAATTGACTCGAAAGCATATAAATAAATAACGCAGATAAAAACAGCCAGGAGCTGTTTTTGAAGTCTTTTTCGACGAGCGTGCGTTTGGCAGAGCGCCTTGAGGTTCACATCCCAACCGATACCGATCCACAACCAACAGAAATAGTCGTCTGTGATTGGAAACATCATTTAAAATCTGCCCTGTGCCGTTGTTTTCTTAAATTATGCATTCCAGCGTGATGGATGGTCTGCAGCGGGTCATGACTGTGTGCAGTGTGCAGCCTGTCAGTGGGTGGTATTGTGTGTCAGCCTGGATGTTGTGAGACGCTGCCTTGTGCGGCCTCCGGCTGCGGTGTTGGCATCGACTTCACACGTGACTATTAGAGACGAGCCACGGCCATCATGTCATCACCATAATGACGCGGTGCGAGATGGAAGCCGCCGCCGCCGAGCGAAGCATCGGGCTTCGATTTTCAGATTTTGTTTGTGAGTCTGCAGTTTTCCCAAGTATGTAATTTCCGATCGGCGGAGGCGTTTTCGTAATCACGGTCGAGCGGAAACTGAGCATTCCTGTCGCGCGATGAGAAACGATTGCCAAACGTTTCTTAAATTATAGACTACACTGATGAACAAGAAAATTGAGCAAGGGAGAAGTTGTTCTCAGTCATCCACGTTCATGGTAACCACAAGAGCTGCATCGTAAACTCTGTGTGGGAGTGTCCTTAGAGTCGTTAGGGCCACTCGTGGGTTGCCAGGTGCCAGGTGAGTCCAGGACATTTAAAGGACATGTAAACAATGTCTGGCTCTGTCTAAAGATGAAATCTGTTTTCCAACTGGAGCGATAACCTTCTGCAGTCTCTGCCGGCTGGAGAAACGTCAGCGATAACTTCACCTCTCACATCTTCATCCCCCTCACTGTCAACAAGTTTGTGCACGAGAAGCGACACGATTTCTTTTATATCCATAGGAACGTTTTTCTTTCCTCCAGTTCCTGACAGTTCTGACCCGTCCGTTCATTAGTACAGAAAGCCAGAACTCTACGTCTTTGAGCAGCCGCGCTCTCCCACGCTTCAGATTGTATCTCCAAACGAGCTCATCATTAAAATGTTCTTTAAGATTTATACATCTTTTTAAATCAACAGTGTTTTTTTTCTCTCAATTCTTACTGCGAACAGAGAATAAAGTTACAGCAGGAAGACTTTTTGTTTGATTGAAGAAAAATAGGTTTTTAATCAAAGTTAATTAATCAAAAATGACTTGATGAAATGTTTTTTACTCTCCGAATCTTGTGTGATCACAGTAATGAATGCAGGCAGTGTCGCCGGACGTGTTGCACCATGAGGAGTTCATCATTGCTGTAGAAAATAACAGCAGGTCACGACCGAGCCAACGTCACAGCGGTTTCAATATGCATACACAATCAGGCCCTCCAGCTATTCCTCCGCTCCTGATCCATGTTTTCATTCAGTACGACATGTTTCACTGTTGTGTAGTGGTCCTCAGCGAGGGCGTGACGGCTGCGGAGGTCGTTCTGGACCACAGGAACCCACTCTGACCCCGAGAATGGACGCATTGTGCGGCGGGCGGACGAGGTCTCTGACCTCAGAGCAGTCTGCTCACAGGACAACACGAGGCTCTTTGTTACCCGCGACAAAGACGATCGCGCACGTCACTCGAGCCGTAGAACCGCTGCAAACACTGACTCTGGGAAATGAGCGATTGTCCATTTACTCTGAATTATTTTGACAGAAAGGACAAAGACACGTGTGTAAAAATCAGACAAATATTATGATTTTATTAACAATTCATTACAGTGTTACTAAAAGCAATAGAAAAAAAAAATGCTTAAATTAAGTGCTCTGTCAGTTCAGTTCAAAATAAATACATAAATATTAAAAAATCGTACTAAAAAACAGTTAAAAATGCAAGTTATACTTACTGGTTATACAGACTTAGTGTAACAATGCTCCCTGCCATTGTGAAAGGCAAACGCACCACATCTACCTGCGTCCACACGCCCACAGTAGATAAGGCTGATAACAATAAGAGCAACGGAGAAAACACCCAAACCCGTTTTTTTCATAGTTTTGTCAGTCATTCTCACGCTCCAACGGATGATTTGATAACCGAGGCTAAATCTGCTCAGTGCAATGCAGCTTAATAAACATTAATACAGAACACAGAGAGCTAATCGACATGTGAGGGAGTGTTAGAAGGGCTCGAGGTTTGCACCAGTTCGACCAGATCTGGACTGAAAAGAAAAACAGCTGTTGTGCGTGCGTCAGGTATTTGAAAAAGGCTAAAGTCGAAAAGGCTATTTCACGTCTTTAGCCGCTTTCAAATGGCCGCCTCGTCCAGGTCTGTCGCTGACATGGCTGTATTGGTGATTTAGGCACAGTGTCCGGTCCGTCAGAGGCACAGGGGGAGCAACATTTCACCTTCACTCCACAGCAAAACGTTTCAAAATCGGGGAGGCTGCCGCAGCGACCGATGATGCTGGGAACAGGCCGGACAACACGTGGATGGCGCGTCGCTCCGTCATCCAGCGGCCGTTACATCACGAGTTGCTACGCCGTTGCAAAGGGACACTGAGTAGTCAGAGGAGTCGCTCCACCGCTACTGATCTCGCCCCGACGACCACGACACAGCAGCACTGCCCATCTAAAGCTGTGTCGTACAAACCAAACGGTGCTCGGTGAAACAAGACAGTAGTGTTTCCTTCTTTTACAAACAGACAGACATTAAAGCACAAACGTCCATTTTTTTTTTTTTTTTAAAGGGATGCTTAGGTCGCCGTGACGATCGCAGGGACTACGAAGGTGCTCGAGGGCGCCCGGTTTTCATTCTCGACCTGATAGGTCACACCGGGGCGAGCGTCGGCCACCTCCGGCTGTTCCGCCGCGGTGATCGCTTCGTCTTCGTCGTCCTCGGGCTGGTCGACGGTTCGCTCCGCTTCCTCCGACAGCCGGTTTTCCTCTTTCTCTTCCTCCCTCTGTCACACGGGGAATTACATCAGCTGGTGAAGCGAGTACAAACTCACAACAACAACAACAACAACAACAAAACCTCAGCGCCACATTACCTCCTTCTTCATCCTGTAGTATTCATCGATAGCGTACTGATACTTGGCGGATGTTATCCCGAAGAGGGAGGCCATCCTCTCCCCCAGGTAGTCGCAGGCTGCATGAGAATAAGAAGCAATTTCAGCTGCCATGTTTCTGCGAATGAGGAAAGTACCTGCTTCGCCTTCAGGCTACATGACTTCACATATTCTTGTTCTGATCCACTGCTGAGCTCACAAATTCTGGGCCTGCGACATAAATTGACTTCAACTTAATTTACACAGTTTTGCAAAAAATAGACAGAAAGCGAGTTCATTTTAGACAAGAAGGAGGAGCAGCAGCAGATCCCCGATTTGAACAAATATCCAGGCCAAGATGATGTCTTCTCTATCTTTAATAGAACTATAAGACAATAAAACTCACTTGCTAGCTTACACGAGGCTGCAGAAGCGCCATTAATGAGTGTAGCAACATCAACATGTTAAGTGTTTCTTAAATGTCACGACAAAATAATCTAATCTGAACAAATTGGCCGTTAGCTTATGTTAGCTGGCTATTTATACGAAACGTAACATCCGCTCACATATGTCCAATTAAAAGTGATGAATACGTGTAAATTGTTACATAAATCCCCCTTTTTAAAATCCTTCCTGCTGCAGAAACAGAGCGGAAAAGGACCGATGCACAGAAATGGAAGCCTTCCTTCCTTCCTGACCGCAGCAGTGTGTATTTATAACACGCTGAGCTAATTAGCTGCGTACGCAACAGGCGTGTGTGCGATTAATATGCAGCTATAATCACCGTTCGCTAGACTGCTAGCGTGTTAAAATACAATCTGTTCATTAAAAGCCTTGTTTTGAAAACCAGAGTTTCTAACTCACGGTAGACAAAATGGTTCCAACAAGACTATTTTGTGTTGCTGGACAGATGTTTTGTTGTACGACAGATGAGTAAATATTCCTTCAGAGAAGTTTTGACGGTACACGCTGAAGACAAGCTGCAGCACGGCCTCATGATACAGGTTTCCTTCAGGCCGAATGTGACGGTGTCGATGAACGAACCTGAGATGGTGGACGTCGCAGCTCTCCACATGTGGAACCAGAAGTACGGACCCCAGGTCAGCTTTGACTGCAACACACAACACGTACGGTCAGGAGGAGACTTCTGCAGCGAACGCAAATGAATCTTTTCTCCCTCTTTTTTCCACATATTCACACACAAACTCCCCCGCCGTCCCTCCGCCGGTCCTCACCCTCACCGCATCGACCGGGGAGGACAGCAGGTCTTTCCTCTCCGCCTCCTTCTCCTCCGCCTCCTCCTCGTCGGTGCTGTACTCCTCCATGGTCTCCCCGCTGGAGAAATGGATGATCCTGCGAGGGACCTTCTCCCTCTGCTGCTGCTGCTCCTCCCCTCTTGTCCAGCTCCCCGAGCTCCACGCTCTCAAAGTCTTTCCCCGGGTTTGGGCTCTGGATGTGGGAGGACATGGAGACAGTCAGGACCGGAGGACACTGAGGTCCTCGGCTTTGATATTTATATCTATATTTGGTAACACCTTATAAAATCTGTCATATCATTAAAATAAACAATTATATATATGATCAAAATCATTATTCAACTGTTAAGAGGAATGAAATGCTATTTATCAGCATTTTTTTATTGAAAGTAGCAACTGATCTTCAGTTGATTGATGATAAATGGTGAGTAATTAATTTAAAAACATTATTCAGATGAGTTTCAACGGATGATTTTGACCTTTACACTTGATTTATGAACCATTTCATCACAAAGTTACTTAAATAAATCTAATAAACTATAAATTTACCATTTATTAATGATGGTTATTGTATAAAGTTTTGCCAGTGGCAGTAAATTTAATACATTTAAGTCTGCAGAGAAATGCACATGTTTATACTTTATAATATCTGTCGTATGATTAGAAAAAAAGGTAATTTAGTGAACAAAACTTGGGTTAATAGTTATTTCAATGTAATAGCAACTTATCATTGAGAAGTTGCAATTAATGCTAATAAATAGAGTGTAGTTAATTCATAAACATTATTCAGATGAGTTGCAACAGATGATTTGAACCTTTACGACTCATTTATGAACCATTTCAACGTGAAGTTACTTCACTAAATAAAATAAACCATATTTGTTACTTTTCTTCTTCTTCTGACAGAATTTGAGTCCTGTTGTCTGTTTGCTGCCACTGATATTATTATCTCCTAAATGATTATCGATCCTGTCAAAATGGAGACAAATGCACGTTTGTACTTAATAATATCTGTCATATCATTAAAATAAACAATAATATATAATAAAAAAACACATTTACAGTTAATTAAACTTTAGTTAATAGTTATTTCACTGTTAAGAAGCGATGAAATGTGATTTATTAGCAACTGTTGATTGAAAAGTTGCAACTGATTGATGATAAATGGTTAATAACAGATGATTTTAACCTTTACGACTGATTTATGAACCATTTCATCGTGACGTTACTTCACTAAATAAAATAAACCATATTTGTTACTTTTCTTCTTCTTCTGTCAGAATTTGAGTTGGCACTGATATTATTTATTTATTTATTCATTTAAAGGATTATTGGTCTGTTGAAATGCAGACAAATACACAGATTTATACTGTAGTCTGCACAATGTTCTGGATGGATGGATGGGTGGGTTTGGGTGGAGGTGATGGTGGAGGTGGAGGTGATGGTGCAGGACCTCAGCATTGCTATAAATCCTGTCTCCGGCCCTGCGGACAGGGTGTGTCATCACAGCTCCACTGTGGGTCAGATAACAGCCCGAGAGAGAAACATCACGTCCGTGTGTGATAACAAACAAACAAACACAGCTGACAAGTGACAACAAGCTACAGGCGACACCACCACCACGACTCCACCATGACTCCGCCATGACTCCGCCGCGCTCGGTAAACACGAGTAAAACGCGCCTCTCGTCGAGGAGGAAGCTCGTTCACAGACCTGCTGCAGCTCCATCGTCTGTCCTATCGACACGTTCACGTTGGTGAGGTACAGCGAGATGTCGGCCATCGTCGCCGTCTTCTTTGTATCTGAGGATGCTGCTGCGCCCCGCGACGCTGCTCCTCCGCACGACCACACCCGGAAGTGAAGCGCGTGCTTACGTCACGTCAGCGGGGACTTAATGTAAACATGGAGGTGATACAGCTTAATGCGAAGAATTACTTTACTTTGTGTTTTTTATCATATACATATACATAATGAGATACATATATTCACATATAAATATTACAATTTTTTTATTTTAATTTGTGTTGTTGTTGCTGTAAATTAACTGCCTACAACTAAATAGGTTAATTTAAGATTTGGAGAATAATTATCCGAATTTGTTTTTGTAATTTTACTGCATTTATGTAATTAAAAACATGTTTA
>OMLP01040674.1:0-10893 GCA_900302685.1 Spondyliosoma cantharus | reverse complement strand
GTTTATAATTTTTTTAAATGTTTTCAACAAAGAACTCTTAAATATTGCACCATTAAATCAGGATTGGACTGTGTATCATACATCTCAGCATCAGCGAAAGTAATCAGGGTGTAATACATACTCACACTAAGACTCTGCTGCAAGATATCTGTGTCTGCATTACAAGTGTACACAGAGAGATGATAACACAATATAAGGTGGAGATGCTGTGTGTGTATCTCTCTCAAAATCAGGTGAAAAGCCACCAAAAATGTCAATTTCTTTAGTTAGTATGTGAAAAAATATGGAATCAAAAAAATTTTGGATCAAACAATGGGTGAATACATTTAAGTTGGATGCCACTCCACTCTTTCAGAAACAGAAATTAGCTATTAGCTATTTTGACAAGAAATCTGCAGATCAGAAGTTGGGATCTAAAAGCTTTTTGTTAACAAAGGCCTGCGGATCTCAAACAAAATATCAGCCTTCTCCGCTGAATTCATTGTATTAATTTGGAGTTTGAGGGTGATGGAGAAAGCACGAGCGGAAAATTCTGTTACACGGTTGTTGCATTATTGGCTTTGAAGCAGGGTACAGATTATCACATCTGCATCCTCTGTCAGTAAATGAGACGCTGTTACATCAAACACGGCGCTGTGAGGCGCTGGAAGGAGTTAAAGATAATAGGAATTACACAACATACGAAATACATCGCCTCAGAGGAAGTGGAGCTGGAGTAAAATATACATAATCATAGTTTATAGTGAGCAGTACGCTGACTGGGCCTCTGCGTGGAGCCAGTAGATGGCGGTGCTGAGCTCCACCAACAGCCCCTCTAAACCGGAAGAGAAGAAGAAGACGTAGAAGAAGAAGCTCACACGTGTGTCTAACATGTCTGCCTACCGTGTTGTTGTGTGCTGAGATGCTGTGAGCTGTGTTTAACGCTACTTTTGTGTCATAAATTGTAACGCTGAAGTTACCGGCAGCGGTCTTGAAGGAGACTTAAACTTAAAGATGGCGCAGAGGAAGAAGAAACTGACGAAGAAGAAGAGGTACACGGGCAGCAGGGAGCCGGAGGCGGACTCTGACAGCGGAGACTTCGAGCTGGCTGCTGAAGTTAAAGACGATGATTCTGTAAGGAAACAACACATTTAAACAACTTATTCTGCCCGTATTTGTTATATTAATACATAATATACACAATTATTGATAATAGAAGTTGTGTTACAGCAGATTTTGTGTCACTACCTCAGAGATAGTTGTCAGGGGGTATAGCTCAGTGGTAGAGCATTTGACTGCAGATCAAGAGGTCTCCGGTTCAAATCCGGATGCCCCCTTTAAAATCTTTATACATGTTAACTGTATTTAAAAGTACTTACATAAATAGGAACAATAATCTCATAATCTCATAATTCTTCCCATAAAATAATCACTGTATTACGTACTCGGAGGACACCATGTCTGTTTAAAGGATAAATTCACCCAATAATGACGATTGAGTCATTATCCACGAAGCCTCATGCTGATTGAAAGTCAAGTTGATGAAGTGAAGTGATCCACAAAACATTCCCGGAGCTTGGGGACTTGTTTGATAATGTAAACAAACAACGTAGTAATTCATAAAATGGCTACAAACAGTTTGTGTGTTCAAATCCAAGTCTCTGCAAACCCCTAGATCCAAAATCGATTTGAGAAGACGTTTTCTTTTATTTACACCCTTATTTAAGTCAAAGTCTTCGCTGCTCACTGAGTCGTTTGGATATTTGGATTACAATGGATGAGCTGTATAGAGCCATTTTCTTTCTTTCTTTTTTGTTTTTTCATTTTAGTAAATACCCCATCTATTTATCTACTAGTTATTGACAAGAATTCTGCTACAATATTTGACTGTGAAGCTCCAGAAATGTTTTGTGGACTGTGAAACTTGACTCAACTATCCATCGCCATGAGGGTAGATAATGACTGAGTTGACATTTTGGAGAGAAGTCATCCTTTACATGTAATTACACACATTCTGACACGTGTACTTTGGTACGATTAAACAAGTAACCTGTTGCTCCGTCCGTGCACTTAAATTCTACATCCATTCTGTTATCTTCATTACTTTGGTATTATGTAACACTTTACCTCCCTCTGTATAAGTTTATTAATTTTTTGGCGACTCAATCAATCCTTTAACGTCCATCTCCACCCAAAGATGAGTTTTGCTTATTGTTGCTTTGCTTGGCTGCTTGAGCTTTACTGTTTGTGCAGAAGTAGTTGGCTCGTCCTTTGTCACATTCATATGCTGAAGAGGGAAAGTTTCTGTATTAATCAATAGATACCAGCAAGAAAGTTACACAATTAAATATTGAAATTAACAATATTTGCATATTCATAGTCAAATCAAGTCAACTTTATTTATATAGCACATTTCATACAGCAGTGTGCGTAGACTGTCTGAGGGATGAATAAGATGTTTACATATCTTGTCAGAATTACCCACGAAAACATGAACTGGAAGGGTGGGTGATCTGGCCACAAAAATAATAATATGATTGATTTATAATCTAAATTGTGATCTATTTTCTGAAATTCTAAGTGTACGTTTGACTTAAGACCGACTTGAAATAGCCTATGAATTTTTACATTTCATAAAAAGGATTTTGTTAATCTGTTTTTGTGATTTCTTGTTGGTCTCACAGTCGGGGACGAAACTGCCGAGGTTCCCTGCCTCATCAGACTACCCGTCAGATGTGGAGCCTGACATGAGGCAGCTGGTCAGAGCCCAAAACAAGAAGAAGAAGAAGTCTGGAGGCTTTCAGTCCATGGGTAAGACCCGGTGAAGAGCTGCATGTCCACTGGTTACTCGGTGTTGAAATCTACCTGTATATAATTCCTTTTAGATAAAAAAGAAAATCTATAAGTAAAGTCTGATCTATTATTGCCCAGAGGTAATATTGTTTAACTAAATTAAATTATGTACGATTTCAGGTCTCAGCTACCCTGTTTATAAAGGCGTTATGAAGAAGGGTTACAAAGTCCCTACCCCGATCCAAAGAAAAGTAAGTCAGCACCACTTCAGGATCCAGTAATCCAACATTTGTGACTATTAACTTCACAGTATTTCACGCCAACTCCTTCTATTCACCATTTCAGACTATCCCAGTGATTTTGGATGGTAAAGATATGGTAGCCATGGCCAGGACCGGCAGTGGTAAGACGGCTGCCTTCCTGGTGCCGATGTTTGAGAAGTTGAAAGGCCCTCAAGCCCAAACGGGAGCCCGGGCCCTCATCATGACCCCCACCAGGGAGTTGGCCCTGCAGACCATGAAGTTCACGAAAGAGGTCAGACAGATAATAATCTAATCTTCTCTAATCTAATCACTGTTAAGTTGCTCTGTGATTCCTTTTGAGAGGCTGTCTCTCACTGCATTGTTGTGTTATAGTTGGGAAAATTCACCGGCCTCAGGACTGCCTTGATCCTCGGTGGAGACAGGTGAGTGATGTCCCAATATTCCTGTTGTACTCTGAGATCCTTTAACTCTGGTGTGAATATAAATCTCTCTGCTCTTTTCCAGCATGGACGATCAGTTTGCTGCTCTTCATGAAAACCCTGACATGTGAGTGTTTAATTGTAGTTCTGACTGATCATCTTGTTTCTCCCCATCATTTACTGCATGTTTTAGTCCTGATCTCTGTGCTTCTTCTCCTCAGAATCATCGGTACCCCCGGTCGTCTCATGCACGTTGTCACGGAGATGAACCTGAAGTTGCACAATGTGGAGTACGTGGTGTTTGATGAGGCTGACAGGTGAGAAAGGCGTCGTATTTTCAATTCACAGCTCTGATTCACTCGTATGCCTTTATGTGTTAATATGCTGTTGCTCTCCCTTCGCTCAGGCTGTTTGAAATGGGTTTCGCCGACCAGCTTCAGGAGATCATTCGCAGACTTCCAGACAACAGACAGACTCTGCTGTTCTCTGCCACTCTGCCCAAACTGCTGGTGGAATTTGCTAGAGCAGGTCAGTTCTGTCACACTGACTGACTAAAGATCATATTGATATGGGTAATAAAAGATCATTGTTCAGGTTTCAAACTTACAAAATGTTTTTATATTTCTTTATATTTCCAGGGTTGACTGAACCAGTGTTGATCCGTTTGGATGTTGATTCTAAGCTCAGTGACCAGATCAAGGTAAATAGAATAAATAAAAAAAATGGCTTTATTGATTTATCTGCAGAAGTATAAATAGTTAAGTCTATAAAATGACAAATTGTGACAAATTAGTCCAAATTGCATCTGTTGTCCAACCAACAGTCCAAAACCCAAAGACTCTTCATCTAACATCATTGATGACAAACAAAAGCAGCAAATCTTCACATTTCCAGAATCTGGAACCAACATTTTAGATGAAAAGTGACTGAAACGATAAATCAGTTACCAAAATAGTTGGTCTTTAATTTTCTTCCGATCAACTAATTGTTGCTGCTCTAGACACATTTAAACAAACATGAAAGAATTGGCATCAAAATTCTGATAATTTGGAATTGTTCCAGCTATTGAAGTGTTTTAAAGAGGAAAACTTACATTTTTGTAATGAATTCATACTCTTAATGTGATAAAACAAGTTTTAGGTTCAATAAGTAGAAATCAGACCTCTGTTACGAATTATTTAATAATTTAAATGGAAGGTTTGTTTATGAATGTCCTTGAATTGACGGTTTAGACTTGTAGAATTTAAAAAACATCACATCATCCAGGTGCTCTTTAAAGACACCTACTAACTTGATGAGTAAGAAAGTCATCCGAAGAACTTGTATTCATTACTCAGAAATGACTGTCACAGGAGCACAATGTGCTTACAGAATCCTTTTTTCTCCTGTTTTCCCTCAGCTGTCATTCTTCCACGTGCGTGTGGATGACAAGCAGGCACTGCTGCTTCACATGCTGAGGAGCGTAGTGAAGATTCACGAACAAACTGTGATTTTTGTAGCCACTAAACACCATGTAGAGTACCTCAAGGAGGTAAGATACAAACAGCATTCCCTCAAACAGTCAAGTTTTAAAACATCAGTTTTGATTTATGCTAAATTTTCTTGTGTTTTCATCTCCAGCTGCTGACTTCAGAAGGTGTGGAGTGCGCCTACATCTACAGCTCCCTCGATCAGACCGCCAGGAAGATCAACATTGGGAAGTTCGTGCATCGGAAGGCCATGGTGCTGATTGTGACTGATGTCGCTGCTCGTGGTATAGACATCCCCCTGCTGGACAATGTCATCAACTACAACTTCCCCTCCAAGCCTAAGCTATTCCTGCACAGAGTTGGTGAGCTGCCTATGCACCAAATTAAGCTTGCTATTTGCCCCGAATTAAAGTATTTTCCTTTAATTTTCACCAAATTTGAATTAGAGGTAGAAGAAGTGATGAGTTTGATATGATGAATGAGGATTATTTGGTCATCACCTGTCTTTTCCCATCAGGCCGTGTGGGGCGTGCTGGCCGCAGCGGCAGAGCCTACAGTATGATTTGTCAAGATGAGATGCCTTTAGTCTACGACCTTCACCTCTTCCTTGGAAGGCCCGTTCAGTTCGCCACACCTGAACACACACAAGGTAGACTTTGAGTTGTGTAATACATCTAAGGCTGCCAGTAGACTTTCTTTCTTCTGTCGCTCTCTCTAATTTTAAAACCTCCCCTCCGATCTCCAGATTCAGAGGGTGTGTTTGGTCGGGTTCCTCAGAGTATCCTGGATGACGAAAGTTCTCATCTGTTCACGGCTCACGAAAACTCCCACGACCTGGAGAACCTGCATCGTGTCTCAGAGAACGCCTACAAGCAGTATCTCAAGTCTCGACCAAACCCCTCAACGGAGTCCATCAGACGGGTTAAAAGCACAGATACGTCCCTCATGGCTGTCCATCCACTACTAGGTCAGTTTGGAGGAGGATGAGCTGTGAAGAGAAAAGTGATGATGAGACAGGCAGTAGTTGGTAATCTGATGTGATTAATCTTGTTTCAGGGTCGGGTTTGGAGAAAATGGAACTGGATCGCCTTCATTTGGTTGATGCAATCAAAGGCTACAAATCCAAATCGGTAAGTTGCAGTAGAAAATAATGCAGGTATCTCAAAGTACTGCAATTTCTTACTTAAACAAAAAATATTTCTTCTTTTTGTCTTCTTCCAGACTATCTTTGAAATCAACTCTAGCAGTAAGACACAGGCTAGTGAGGTGATGCGGAAAAAACGCTCCAAAGACACACAGCTGGTGGACAAATTCACCAAACAGAGAGACAGCCGGGCTGCAGAGAGCCAGCTGCGGCAGCCCATCAACCCAACTATAGCTGACGATGATTTCACACACTCTACAGGCAGAGAGGAGGATGAAGATCTAACGGCAAGAGACTCTCATTTCTCTGTAGCACTGTGATTTGAAACCAGGGGATCTACAGTGTATTTTTTTGGTGTAATATCTGGTTCACTGAGAATAATCTAGATGCCAAAACATGCGCTGTGTTTCGGCCATCTGTAGTTCATCCAGGTAATAAAAATTTCATATACCACTGAAGTAGGAAATAAGATAATTATCCATTACATGTCAAAAGACCTTAGGATAGATAGATAATAGATACTTTTCATTATAAATGAATTTACTAATTATTTTCCTAGTTAATCGTTTAAAATCAGTTTCTAAAGGCCTGAGGGGATGTCTTCAGTTATTATGCAGGTTCCTTAAGAGGTCTTTGAAATCCTTAAAAGTTTGTTAATTGGAGAGGTGGAAATCAAGGCAGTGAAGGTTATTAAAAAATAGACATACATTTTCTCAGTGTGTCACCTTGATCTGTGTGTAAACATGTTGTTTGAATGTTTTGGTAAATTTGCTTGAGAAATGACTGAAGATTAATTGTTGAAGATATCAAATCAGCATATCAAATCAGCAACCATTGATTAGTTTGTCGACTAATCAATTCAGCTCTAAAAGACATGTATAAAACTGTAAGAAAGTTGAACACTTGCATAAACTTAATTAAGACAGCAGCACCACTTGTTTGTTTTACTGTTGTAGCAAATCCACATTTTGTACGCAGCAATTTAAATGCAAACTAACTGCAATTTTTAAACATGTAATTCTCCATGTGTCCACCAGGGGGTGTTCTCTGCTGTAGTAGGTGGAAAAAGAAGAGTCCTGCGGCAAGATGGGGAAGAGCGGCCAAATAACAAGAGAAGCAGACAGTCGGGCAAAGACGAGGAGTATTACATCCCCTACAGACCCAAAGACTTCGACTCTGAGAGAGGGTGAGCGTAGAAACTTTGAGAGTCAGACATGATAAAAATGTCTCAACATTGTGTTATAACCCGTGGATCATGTTCTGTGTGATGTCAGGTTAAGTCTCAGTGGCGAGGGCACTGCTTTTGAGCAGCAGGCCTCCTCAGCTGTCCTGGACCTCATGGGAGATGAGGGAGAGCGGCTCAACCAGCACAAACACATGATGAAATGGTGAGAGTTTAAGTTCATCATTCTCTAAATCTGTTTCTCTTCTCCACTTTTTGACTCCATATGCTTCTGATTTGGCCATTTCATACAATAACACAGTGTCTCTGTATCACTAATAGGGACCGTAAGAAGAAGCGCTTTGTGAGAGAATCTGGAAAGGGGGATCAGAAGAAGAAGATCAGGACAGATGGTGGTCAGGTCATCGACAACAAGAGGGGCAGGAAGAACTTGTATCCTTAGAACAAAATGTCTGTGTTTACTGTTACTGTCTGTTACTGTTGTCTCACTCTGACAATATTTAGTTTGTTGTATCGCTTAACAACATGTCAGTTACGAGGAGTGGAAGAAGAAATACAAGGTTGATGACGCAGATGGCTCGGATGGAGAAACGGGAGCAGGGAGGAGGCCAGCAGGAGGTAGGAGAGCATCTGTAGCCTCAATAATTCTAATCCATTTCATCTGTACTAAGGCTGACCTGAATGCTTTGAAGCCTCTTCCGTTGCTATGGTAATCGACTTCGAAATCAATATTCAAATGCTTAGTCTGATTAAGAGCAAGAAATGGAGCTCCTTTGTGAGGTTTAATAAGTCTCAAATCCCGTACAGATAAAAAGCAGGCGCTGTGATGTGAGTGAACGGAACTGTATCTGCGAGCAGAAAGGCGTCCCAGTGAGGAAGCATTTCTGCTCCATAATGCTCATCCGTAACACGCTATTTTGATACTTCAACCTTCAAACACGTGTATGATTTGTCTGCTTGGTTTTCTAAGCAGAAAGATAAGTCATATCACAAGTAATGCTGCTTTTTCAGTCCACACATGCCCCCAAAAAGTCTGTGAATTCTTTCTCTGAATCCCTTTTTCTCAATCGTCCATGTGTCAGGTCGTGGTCGTGGTCGTGGCGGTGGCCGTGGCCGTGGTCGGGGAGGTCCTAACTTCCAGAGGTCTGCAACGCCGCAGCATACGCCCGGAGGCCGAAAAATCCGCTCAGAGCTGAAGACGAGCCAGCAGATCCTCAAACAGCGCAAGAAGCAGCAGAAGCAGGAGTTCCTGCAGGGTGGTGGCATGAAGAAACTCCGTGCCAAGAACAAATCGTTTGTTGGAGACGTTAAGAAGTCAGGTTTTGGACGAGGTGGTCAAAAGAAGGGTAAGATGAGGAAGAGACTCTGAGGAGGATGCAGAGGGAGATGACGGTGTGAGATGGTGGGTGCCATGAGGGACCAGATCGTGACTACATTATCGTCCCCAGCCACCTTAAAGAATTTCACAGTCAATCATGACTATGGATTGAATGAGTTGAGGAAATAATCTCTTACTTGTAGAGATGAGCTTCAACTTTTACTTCATTGCCTACTGAACTCTAAATTTGATACAGATTATGTATAAGAATGATCCAGTGTACCGGACTTTTCCCGTTTTGAGCATGTTGGCAGATTAAGTGTTTAACAGTACTGAGATATGTCTATACGCATCATTAACTGTTGGCAAAATACAGATATTAATGAGACAATATTCTGTGTGGTCTTCATTTGTAGTCAGTCACATGTTGATACAACAAACAAACAAACGTGTAGGTCGGTACATTTATTTGGCAAATGATCCTGGCATGATCCTTCTACAACTGGTTTTCCTGAAATTAATTATTTATATCTTTTAGTTCTCAGTAACAAGCTCCCAGAATGTCAGATCCTACATTTCTCATAATGCAACCAGTGGCATATCTGTTTGTAATGCAGCTTTTTGTCACAAGGAAAAAAAAAAGATATTGCACATGCCCTGAGGCGTTAAAAACAATAGGAATAAGTGTATATAAAAGAATGGCAGAATCATAAAAAACTAGCACCATACAATCATAATAAATACTACATGAAACTAAGTGCAACAGTGCTGCCCAGCCCGTATCTACTTATGTAATCTGCTTTTTATTCAGTAATGTTACAGATGTTGGAATAAAGGAAAGCTTAAAGCATTCACCGGCTCTACAGCGTCTGTCTGAAGGTAAGAGTTTGTATTGAGGGTACAGGCTGTGTGGCATGCTAATATGCCTGCTGGGACACAAGACGACCCCCTGGTGACATCATCAGGGTAAAGTAAAATATGTATGGTAAGGACATTTTTAGGTTTGTACACTGTAAGTCATTTCAAGTCTTTGAATCATACACATTAGTTGACTGCTTATTGAACAGTTAAAGACTTTCTGAATTGTGCCTGATGATGAAAAAAATAACCATGAATGAGGACCTGCAGCCTCTGTGTGAGTTCACTCCAGCTAGTGAATAATTTAAAGGTCTCAAAGTCTTTTTTTAATGATGAGATTCTTGTCTGGAAGAAGGTCTTTTAAGATCTAAAAAAACAGGGCTACATATGGGATGACAATATAGTTCCATTAAACGGGGGTTAAATTATCAGGGGAACTATGGTCAGACTTTTTTCCGTGTCCGTTTTGTCGCTATTTTAACGAAACCCTCGCCTGGGTAACCACAGGCTTCGGAGGGCTGTGTGAAGTCACTTTGTTCCCCGTCCTCGGCCTTCATATTTGTCGATATTTTGTTTCTTCCTGCTGGTGTAAAGTCTGGAGTTCTCCCAGTTTGTGCTCCAGTGGTTGGTGTGAGTGGAAAAATGTTTTGTGGGTGTGGGTTTCTTTTTTTCTATGAACCTCAAAACTGAGTTCATTCACTCCTTACGGGGAGGCTGCATGATCCAAAACGTATTATTCATCTCCTCTGTAAAAAATAATGGTATGATACACCAAATTCATGTGTGCAGTGAAGGCCCCGGAGCCACTGGTTCAGCGATATATAGCTCAGATTTTCTCTTGTTCATCACTTACAATTATGGTTTTAAAAATAGTCCAGCCCATAATTTACAATGCTGCACTCTTTTGGTGGAAAAGTAGCAATGCAAGTGTACCAGCAGAAGTGTCTGGGAGCAATTTGTTCCACAGTTTTAGTTACTGAACTGAAATAGCTTACACATTTTCTGAGATGCAATATCACTGTCACACTGCTTAAACTGCCTTGAATGTTAGTGTCCAGATTCAGTTAGGATGCTTAAACACAGGCGTTTAAAGTAAGCGAGGTGTCAATTATAACTAATAGACATATAGTTAAAGCTGTTATTTACACAGTATATAATGTTTGTGTAAAAACTGAAGACTCATGTTATCCCAGCATTTAGTGATATTACAAGAAGCTTTGTGGAACACTGTCAGAACATATTGGGACAACATGATTCATCACGTTTAGCACACACTTGTGGAGTCCATGCCAGCTCGCGTGCATGCTATATAATACTTAATACTAAGGTATTTATATTTCAAAGATTCAACTTTTTAACTTTTCACTCAAACTGTTAAACTGCTTATTAATCTTAAATTATATTTAGTATTATATTCAAAACAAATGCAAAAGTAATATTTTCACTTTTACACGTTGTGTATGTAAT
>OMLP01040670.1:0-14226 GCA_900302685.1 Spondyliosoma cantharus | reverse complement strand
CGTTACTTCAGGCTGCGGCCACAGTAAAGTTACACACGGCCGATCATTTGTTCGTGAACATCTTGGTATTGATTTGGGGACAATGACATGACTGGTTCGCTAGCTAGTCTTGTAGTTTAACATACTGTCAAATTATATTTACTGTTTGTCAACCGTACGCAATATTATTGACTTTGAATCTTGCTAGCATAGCGTTAGCTTTCTGGCTCATCGCTGAGCGGACTAGAATATCTCCCGTTGCCAAGTCGTATCTAAGGTCCGTCCTATTTACTGGAGGAGTCAACAACGTTTCCGTTGCTTAAGAACCTTATGAGAGGGTAATGATTGTTCCAGGTATTAGTCAAACCCTCAGGCGTTACCAGGGAAACTAAGTTATGGCTTGTGAAAAACGTTATATTTTGATTGTAAAACGCTTGAAAATATAAATTAATGGTCTTAATTTCTTTTCGTTGGCAAGTGACCATGTAATAAGCGGGATAATGCCCTTCGAGGTGTCCATAATCAGGAGTTAATGGACTTCGCGGAGGCAACATAAGTTCTAAGGCCTCCGCGTTGTCCGTTAACTCCTGATAATGGACACCTCGTCGGGCATTATCCCTTACTTATTGCCCTGCCTCTCGGTGATTATCCCTTTCTTGTCTAACTAAAAGCAGGGCGAGTTTCTTTTTCCTTTTTTTGTGTATATGTAGGTCAAGCCAATTTTAATTGTGTTATACTTATGTTTGGACTTGTAAGTTTGTTTTGGAGCCATCATCGGGCTTGTTGTAAAAATGTACATTTTGACACCTGGCTGCTACCCACAGGAAATGGTTATGACACGATGCTGTGTTCTTGACAGCGTTGGAGGTCGGAATTTCCTGAAACTTCCAGCTTCCGACCTCCAAGTGTTCCAGGTGCACGGACGCCAAAAGGGAACAAAAAAACTTGGCTGACCGAAACAAAATGTCTCTTTAACAAGTGTCCACACAGTTTAAACCCCAGCAATGCAGCCTCCCTGCATTACAAACAAAATAGGAAAACAACACACAAGATAATGCAAGCATGATGATGTTGGCAGGTGTGTTTCTGGTGTTCACCGTCTTGCTTCATCTTGTTAGCATGCTAACATGGGAGGCTAATGGGCATGTCTTTAGCTCTGCAGGTGTTGCACAGTTGCAAAATTTGACCTGACGATAGCGTCCAGTGCCTGGCCATACAGAGGTGACTTCACGGGAATACCATGAATACCAACCTTATTTAAAAAAAAAAAAAAAACAATGGGTATGGTAGTCAATGGCAAGACATAAATTTCCTGATCCAAACTGAATAGTGAATTGTAGAGAGATTGCGCCGTGACCTTACACATACAATTTTTGTCAGTTTAAAAGACAATTTTTCGATGCAAAGTCTCAGTTTGTCATAAAACTGATGAAGTATAAGACTGCAGAAGTTAGAGAGACTACACCCGATGTTACAGACCGGCAGAACAGCAGCTGTCTATACTGAAAAAACTTGTGTTGTGATTTTCACCTTTCTTAGATGAGCAGACAAACGTGTGAATTATGGCACAACTCAGACTAATTAAAAAAGTTATTTGTCTCTTGCTTTTCACAACTGTACACATTTCTTTCCAAATAAGGTTCCATGGGGAACACTGAAATGGCTGAGACTTAGCCTCTCTGTGCTAGCATGCTGATGTTTAGCTGGTATGATTTGCACCTTCTTAGGTAATCTTGTTTTTTGTTTTTTTTTGCTTTTTTAGTTTTGTTTTTCAACTTAAACTTGGGAAAAACACTACACCCACAGTATTTAACATTTGAACGGCAGCCTCCAGCTTAAAGCCACAGGTTTACAGCAGGGACGCTCGCCAAATGTCAGGCAGCCACAAGTCCAGCAACAAGGGCATCTGTTGAAAACACAACACTTACAAAAGTTAAACTGAGGGCTGCCTCCTCAAATATCATGTGACAATACAGCTAAGCAGCAAGGGATACAAAAAAAATGTATCTACATGTTCCTGATCTTTTAAATTAGTTTGTTTTGTGGAGAAATAATTGTGTTGTATAGAGCCAGTGAGTCAGCTTCTTTAGCAGCAGTCACATTCCCTTGTTTTAAGAGGATAGAAAAACAAATAGCTGCTCCTACACACAAAGCTTTGGAGGATGCTGCTTCAAGGGTGTCCTTTTCAGAAGATATTTAAAATGGGAGACGAGAGTTTGTCTATTTTCAGTGTCTCTGCTCCTCCTCCACACGTCTGCTGGTGACAGCTGTGGCTCTAAATCATTCTCCCCGTGTCACCTCAAGCTATCCTGGGCTGATCCTCTCCTCCAAACCCCACTGTCTATAATCCTGATCAAATCCACCGCACCAGGGGTACCGCTTTGTTCAGAGGTTAGCTGGCCCAATGTTGAGAGTAATGACTTAGAACAGCTTCTGCTGGTTTCTGCTTGGATCACCTGAAGGGCCAATAGGATTAGGAGGTAAATGTGGCCCGCCAAAAAATAGAAGTCTGTTACCGATTTGGTGCAGTTTGCATACTGACTACATTAGTACATACGTGTCCATGGTCTAACGTTGATGGCTGGCACCTGTTGCCCCCACACCCGTTGTGTGATAATCCAGGCATGCTGACAGTGATAATCAGGGCTGTCTGTGTGTTTTTTTTTTTCCTGCCTCTGTATCAACAGGCCGACGGCACGTTCAGACCAGGCTGGTGGAGCCCCGAGCGTCCTCCCTGAACAGTGGGGATTGTTTCCTGCTCATCACGCCACACCACTGCTTCATCTGGACCGGAGAATTCGCCAACGTCATCGAAAAGAACAAGGTCCAGCTTCGAGCGAATTTCCACCACAACAATGAGAAAAACAAGCTTGATAGACTTGAGCTTCACATGTGAAAACACAGGCGGAGTGAGAGTGCTGTTATGTGGGACAGAACTCAGTTTCCAGGGTGTAAACAAAGCCCCAGGAAGAAGTGTGTGTTGATGGAAAGGAAAGGGGTGTTTGTGTGTGTGTGTGTGTGTGGATGCAAAACACAGCCATTGTTCAAAGCCTAGACTGGTCTCATGACCTTTGATTGGCTGAACAGTGCGCTGACCTCAAACAGACAAAAAGGGAAGTCATGAGCCACATTATTTGTCAGGGGTTGTTTTAGTTGAGTGCATTAAAGAGAGCAGAATATTCTTCCTATTTTAGACATCCAAGAAGAAGGCTCATGAGGCAAACCTCAAACTAAGTATGAACAGCATGTAGCCATGTATGATATTTATTAAAACACAAAGAACAACCGTTTTTGGAATTAAATGAACAAATCGCCCACTGAATATAGTGTAATAAAGTTTTTCTCCGTCTTTTTGCAGGCTTCAGAGTTGGCGAACTTCATCCAGAGCAAGAGAGATTTGGGTTGCCGGGCTAACTATGTCCAGCTCATAGAGGAGGGTGTCAGCACAAGCAGCCATGCAGTTAAGGACTTCTGGAAGATTCTGGGAGGGCAGTCGAGTTTTCAGTGTAAGTAATCGAATCTGACACGAACCACGAGGAGACCGTCCCTGAGGCGACGACATGTGACCGGATTCCTTTGTCTTTTCTCTTGCAGCTGCAGGAACACCAGATGAAGATGAGCTGTACGAGGGTGCCATCGTCGAGACAAACTGCATTTACCGCCTGATGGATGACAAACTGGTTCCAGATGACGATTACTGGGCCAAGATGCCCCGTTGTTCTCTGTTGAACCCCAAGGAGGTCAGATAAATAATTTCTGAACAGTTTTCTTCAGCGTGTTAAAATGCAAATCACTCACACCATCAGTGTGTTTTTGTACGCGTGGACCTATGTGAAGGAGGCAGCAATGCACCCTGGTACTGCTGGGTTTGAAAAGCAAACTGTTTTTGTGTGCAGGTCTTGGTGTTTGACTTTGGCAGTGAGATGTACATATGGCATGGAAAGGAAGTGACACTGGCACAGAGGAAGGTGGCCTTTCAGCTGGCCAAGCACCTGTGGAACGGCACCTTCGACTACACAAACTGTGACATCAACCCGCTCGACCCGGGAGAGTGCAACCCACTCATACCCAAGTATGAGAACATTTAGTACAGTACACATGTTTGAAGAGATCCATATACATACTTCTACCCCTTGTTCTCAAGACCATCATACGTCATCTGTTGTCATCGATGGCGTTTATTTAAACGTGCGTGACGAGGCATCACACCGCCTTCAGCTGTGGCGACTTCTCTTCTTGCTTTACTGTGACAATCCTGGTGTTATCACAATGCCATTTGCCATTTCATCTGATGGAGATTTAAGAAAGCATGAACACCCCCAATTTGTTCACAGCTTCCCCTAACAATCAAGTCGTCAAATAAAAAAGAGCACTGCTGCACTGTGTTTATCAGTTTCCAGTGTATTTTCCACAGTCTATTTGCTTTTGCAATCCTTTACATTTCATCATCACTCTATCTTTGCCCTTAATCGTGCCTGTCTCTTTCTATCTGACACAATAATGAAACCAGACATCCAAATAAAGCTGCATCACTTGATTTGCAAATGGTGAATGGTTTCTGTCTTCATGGCTTTATTTTTAAATGCAGTTATGTATGCAGTAGATCACCCTAGTGTTCCAATTGCTCAATGGTCCACGGCGCTCTTAGTATTGTCAGACCACTGCTACGACGGTGTATTAAGAACATTTCATTAACTAAAGGCACTGACATGCTGCTTCCTGTTCACCTGTAGGAAAGGTCAGGGCCGGCCTGACTGGGCAGTGTTCGGCAGACTGACTCAACACAATGAAACCACCCTGTTCAAAGAGAAGTTCCTGGACTGGAGCGACTCCAGGAAAACACCAAGTCCCACAAAGAATACCAACGACCACGTCACTGATCAGAAGGTATCAAGAATCACTTGCGTATCGTTAAAGTTTTGTTGCTGTAATCAATGTGGCACAGAGGACGATATATACAGAATCAGATGCAGTCTGATTTCTGTCCTTCATCTTAACCCAGGAGCAGTCCACCTCGGATCAGCCCCATGCGTACGACGCCTCCCTGATGCTTCCCCTCCACGAAGGGCCGGTCTGCACCAGACTGGATGGGTTCAACGTGGGGCGGGGCTACGGCCTCGTGGAGGCAGAGGAGTGGCGAAGCTGCGAGATCAGGACGCTGGCGGTGGAGGTGTGGCACATCCTGGAATTTGACTACAGCCGCCTGCCACGGCAAAGCATCGGCCAGTTTCACGAAGGCGACACATACGTAGTGAAGTGGAAGTATATGGTCAGCACTGCAGGTTAGCATCCCTTTCTTACACCTATTTACCATCAAATACTGAGATATTCTAAAACTCATGGACATTTTAGAGATATTGTCAAACTGATATTATTATTAAGTAATGAAAAAAGTTGAATTACATTTGAAACAAATGTCCTTCAGTGCAAGCAAATGGACCTTGTGGTGATACATTACAGTTACATAATAGAAAAACAGAAGTATCTCTCTACTATCAGTTGGGAGGAGACAGAACCCTGAGCAGCTGAAGACAGCCGGGGCCGGGAAGGAGAAGTGCTGCTACTTCTTCTGGCAGGGCCGCAACGCCACCGTCAGCGAGAAGGGAACATCGGCGCTGATGACGGTGGAGCTGGACGAGGAGCGAGGAGCACAGGTATATGAAAGAGTGTGTGAGAGTGTCGCCGTGAATCATCCGATTTTTCTTTTTTCGTGTCGCTCCATTTATTATACATACACGAACTATGTCGCCTTCATTCTTCTCCTCTGTGTGATTTGATCGTTCACCAGGTTCAGGTCCAGCAGGGGAAGGAGCCGCCATGTTTCTTGCAGTGCTTTAAAGGAGGGATGGTCGTCCACTCGGGGAAGAGAGAAGAGGAGGAGGAGAACTTGCAGAGTAAGCCCACATCACTGCTTTAAGATGGTCATCAGTTGTGACAAAGGTTCAGTCTGCGCTTTGCTGCTATTCCATCATTTCCTGTGCAGCAGTCTGTTTAGACCTCCATATGTGTTTTTATTACTTGATCTCTGGAAGTTCTAAATGAATGGCTTTTTAGACTTCTGTTTATTGTTGTGATTATTTCTGTTGTGGTCATATAAATTCATCACCTGCCCATGAATGACTCGTATAGTATGAGAACTCTTAAAGCTTAGAGAAGAAGTTGATTTTAGATTAGAAACCGTCCTGAGGGATCAACACAACTCAAATAAGTGACTTCTTCAGGCTACCAGGAGTTTTCTTCTTCTGCAGTTCTAAACCAAACACATCTCTCTGCAGATAATCATTACCTAAATGCCCTGAAATGTAAAAAGCTACAATTTGTGGCAATCTCTGTCCCTGACCGCTGGCTCTGTCTCTGTGCCCCCAGATGACTGGCGTCTGTACTGTGTGCGGGGGGAGGTGGAGGTGGAGGGCCACCTGCTGGAGGTGGCCTGTCACTGCAGCAGCCTGCGCTCCCGGGTCTCTATGGTGCTGCTGAGCGTCAGCCACGCCCTCATCTACCTGTGGCATGGCTGCAAGTCTCAGACACACACACGGGAGGTGGCGCGCACCGCTGCCAACAAAATCAAAGAGCAGTGAGTGGGAAAACTTAATTTTCTTCCCACAAGTTTTAGCCAGCACATGTCGAAGTGACATGAGAGGTGGAAATGAAACTAGTGGCACTATTCGATTTGAAAGCAGTCCTGAAATCTCTAATAATTATCTTGCTAAATGTCCAGCTGTTATACTGCAATCATTGTCAGTCAGTGGGATGCCTTTGTCTTCCTTCAGTTGTCCTCTGGAGGCAGGCCTCCACAGCAGCAGCAAGGTGACCATCCGGGAATGTGATGAGGGAGCAGAGCCCACAGGATTCTGGGAACCCCTCGGCAGGAGGGACAGGAAAACGTATGACTGCATGTTGCAAGGTGGGGAAACCAAACAGCACAAAAGCTGATATGATTTTTCAGTATCAGAGCTTTGTATAGTGTCATTAACTGGTGTGCTTGGGTAAATGTGACCTTTGACCCTCAGATCCAGGGAGGTTTAACTTCACACCACGTCTGTACCAGCTGAGCAGCAGCTCAGGAGAGTTTGCTGCTGTGGAGTTTCTCTACCCGGCAAGAGACCCCAAGAGAGTCAACTCCATGCCTTTCCTGCAGGAGGACCTTTATGCAGCTTCACAGCCAGGTACATTCGTGCGTTAGTCTCACAGTACATGTGAAGAGAAGTTGCCCGAGGGAACTGATGAGCCATATTATCGACACTGTCCTCACTCTGAAAGTGTCAAAAGATGTTGTTGCCTTGTTTTCTTTCTCTGACAGGTCTGTTCCTGGTGGACAACCACCACGAGGTGTATCTGTGGCAGGGCTGGTGGCCTCAGGACAGTGAAAGCACCGGCTCAGCACAAATCCGCTGGGACTCGGACAGGAAGTGTGCCATGGAGACTGTGCTGCAGTACTGTAGAGGTATTCTCTTCTCATTGTTAAACAAATCCAACTCTTACTCACTTACTGCTTGATGTCACATTCAAAGCAGTTTCTTTCAGAGCCAGTTGATGTCCAGTTGAAAACATCCTCAGACAGCAGTTTCAGCCACACTGGACAGCTCTCTATAAAAGCAAGAAATCTCTGTCTGTCTGTGTGTGTGTTCCTCAAATATCTCTGCACATCAGGATCAGACTGACCTGAGATGACATGGCTGCTGCGTGGTTTAAGTGTGTGCAACGTTGGATTTGTTTGTACTACAAAGATACCGTTAATAAGTTATTTCATAAATGCTTCACGAATTCCGCTAGCATTGTCCACCATAGCCACGGGCGCACCAGAGCCAATCACTGCAGAGCCCGCCCCCACAACACACTTTAAGAAACAAGCAGATTTATACCTGCAGCGGCGCGAGCTGGACCGGGCTTTTGTCACGAAAGTGTCCGCAAGCAGGAAGTGCTTGCAAGCAAAAAAGCACGTTCTTATTGGTGGAAAAAGGCACCACACCAACCAATCACAAAATTATATGGCAAACCACGTGATTTGGTTGCTGAGGAACAGAGGGAAGTTGTGGGAGGGACCGCAGCGACAGTGACAGTGATAGAGATAGCGAGTTTTGAGAGTTGAGAGATTTGTGACATTTAGTATGTTTGGAGTGTATAGTTAGTGTGTTATGTAGTGTTTGGTGTAGTGTGTTTAGTGTGTAGTGGAGTCATTTTTTTGTTTTGTCAGTCAAAACAATGAGGAGACTGCTGAATGTGGAGCAGGCAGTGCAGCTCTTCATTGAGCTGAGGGAGACCTGAGCCTGAGGCATTGCCTGCATTTAAATGTAAATAGTTACATTTAGCTTTGCAAATTTCAAAAACTTCTGCACAAATTTAGCAAACAACAATTTATATTTGCATTATAAGTAATAAAAATGGTTTGTTAAACATATTTGTGGTTTTCACAGTAACAAATCTAACTTTTTCTTACTCGGATTATTTTGTGATTTTAGGTCCGTTGTGTTAATACAATATGTCAAAATGAAAAAAATAACTGTACAGTCACACATGTGAGGTTGTGCTGAAAATAATGACACCAAACAAGGCAAGGTGAATAGTTTTTAAGGTGAAATATAAATCAAAAATAGTCAAAAACGGCCAATTATATCCCTGACGTCTCACCTTCAAACACAGCCTCATTTGGCCATCCATGAAAAAGCTACGTAACCTCCCACTTTAATATAGGAATACATAATTCCTATGGGTAATGCACTAGTTGATAAAAAAGAAAATAACTCAGCTGCTTCTTTCAAACCATTTTGTTTCCACAGAAAAGAATGAGAAGAAGCCTCCTAAAGCGTATCTGATCCATGCTGGTCTGGAGCCCCTCACCTTCACCAACATGTTCCCCAGCTGGGAGCACAGAGAGGACATCGCTGAGATCACTGAAAGGGTGCGCCAATCAAATCAGGCTATCGGATTACTCCAAGCTACATCATCTGATATGAACCAGTATTGATCACAGTTAGTGCATTAGTGAATGTACAGCGCTTGAAACACATACACTTCCAAAAATAATTAGCCTTCTATTTCATGACTACAGGTCAGTCCAGGTGGAGGCCATTATCCTTCATTGATTTTACTCATGGCATTGTTACCTGAATGCTTTTTGTAACAATGTATTCTGTGTGTGTGTGTGTTCTCAGGAGGCAGAGGTGTGTAACCAGATTATCCTAGTGGAGGACGTGTTGGCCAGGCTGTGTCAGACCATGTACCCCCTGGCAGATCTTCTGGCCCGGCCACTGCCCGAAGGTGTCGACCCTCTCCGCCTGGAGGTCTACCTGTCTGATGAGGACTTTGAGGTAAAAACTGACTGTGTCTGCGATTATAAAAATTCTTGTTTAGAATATTTGTTGCTCTCTTCTTCTTCCTCTTCACAATCTTGTCTTTGATCATACCTCCACCATCTGCTCTCCATCTTCTTTTCTTCGTGAACTTATCTATTTCCTTCGTTCCACCCTCCAGGGTGTAGGGCTCATGGGAAGGTGAGTCATCTGACTTCCTGCTCCTGTTGCACAGCATCCTCACTCCTCATACAACTTTACCATAATCCCCTTTCTTTCTATCTCTAACTCATATATTTGTTCTTCTGATAAAACATCATGTGTTTAGCATGCTGTTCACTCACAATACACAAGCTGGTGTGGACTCCATATTGAATCCTGGCATTTTGAGCTCTTTGACTATGTATTACTGAGTTGCTGTGCTCTCACTGATGCATGAGTGTGTATCCATTCAGAAGTAACACGTACTTGACCGTGCAAGCAGGAGGATTTGTCGGCTCGACATTTTTAACCATCTCTCTGTTAAATGATCATGTGACTGTGACTGCCTTGTGCTGATTGTGTGCGTTGCTGCTCCCACAGAAAGCCCTGGAGATGAGCAGAGAGGAGTACAGGGCCTTGCCCAGCTGGAAGCAGGTGAACTTAAAGAAATCCAAAGGGCTTTTCTAAAAGTTTGAAACAGAGAGCTGAGCTAAAGTCATCAGAGAAAGCACACAGGAGGTTGTTTTTTTTTTTTTTTTACTCCCGTTTGGACACAACAGAGGCACAGGAGCTGCCTTCACCTGAGTAAACCTAATGGAAGGTTGAGGATGGATGAGGGAAGTAATGAAGGTGTAGAAGAGGTGATGAGTGAATGAGGAGTGTGTGCTGTTTGTGTTTGCTTGTGTTCAGTAGGAGACAAATGTAGACTGATGCACCTGTGAGTGGATGTGTTAATATTTCTTCTTTAATGTCACACTTCTGTTAATGTCTGTAAATATGTACTATACTGACGGAGGATAGCCAGTGCCCTTACATTATGAGCCATGCAGCCATCTGTTAGAGTGGAGGCAGGTCTGTCAGCCTGTTCGACACGCAGCAGACTCTCTCTTCTTCTGCTAAGAATGCTTGTGCGTTACAAATGATTTATATTAAATATCAAATCTATATAGGAATTTTTAAAAAAAAAAGCTTCATGAATATTGACTGAGTTACAAATGATTGAACAAACTGTATAATGACTGTTGAGGATCTTTGTGTCATATGTTAATAAATACCAGATATTACAGAAGTTCTCTCCCGCTGTACAGTTCACCATTTGCCATTTACAAATCAAGTGATGCAGCTTTATTTGGATGTCTCATAACTGTGTCAGATAGAAGTCCAGTGTATAGTGCCTTGCTTTGTGTACAGTTTATATACAGAACCTAGTCCGCTTTTTGAAGACTTTTTTTGTGATAAAATGAAATATTAGAGCAATAAACCCTGAAAGTTGGATAAAAGAACGTTTTTGTTGCCTTGCCTTTTTTGTTAATCTAACATACTCTTTAAAGCTTACTGAATGATCAGGTCAAACTCAAGTACGAAATGATCTCATTCCTATACTGTATTATACACACATCAGCCACAACATTAAAACCGCTCATAGATTCACATTAAAGAGGCACTCTGAGAAGAAATCCAAACTCAAAATTGTAATATTTAAAATATTAATGAGGTGATGATACAAGTCCAGAAATATATATATTTTTTCCATAAGTGAATAAACAAGCTGTTCTCTGGAAGCTAGAATGGTTGCAGGGTCCAGACCGGTCCGGTCCAGGTCAGTTTGTTTTTCGGTCATGAAAACAAAGAGTTTGTTTATTTAGTTTGTTGAGGCAGAATAAAAATGTCAATGAAGACTTTTTCTCTTCTGATTAACTTTTCTTCACCAGAACTACAGAGTGCACCTACAATCATTTTGTTACACCAAGTGTTCAGCCGAGAATGCAGGCAGTCATGTGGATGCCAGTCGACACTCACCACCCATCCAAAATGGATTTAATGTTACGTATGTTACGTTGTGTCGTGGTTTACAGTTTTTGCTGATTGTTTAAACATGTTTTCTGTAGCTGAATTTCCATAAAACTGTAAACAGTTTTGTCAAACCTCCACAAATCTCTTACAAAACGCAGCACCCAAAGCCACTTTCTCTTTTCAGACTGCTACTTTCCACCAAGCCAGTACATATACTGTATATACAGAAGCATATTGCATTAACTTGGGAAAATAAAAATCAGTTTTTTTGAATTGACGACATAATTATCTTGTTTTTTCAGATAGATCAATAAAAAAACAAACATGTTAAAATACTGCCATTGAAATACTGTCAACATATTCTTTGGCTATGTGTGCCAATGTGTCCTTTTTACAGAGCAGCTTCTTTCCTCAGACTGAGACTTCTCAGTTCATCCTCAACACTCTCCTAAAAAAAAAAAATCTTATTTGTCTTTCATATGTAACATAAAGATATTTAACTCGCATTTCGTTCAAGAACCCAAATGACTGTTAAATGAAGCTCTGAACCTTTTGTTTTGGGTCCAAAACTGGTTGTGCTGTTTATTGTATTACAATGACAACAGTCTTTATACTGTACGCACTATTATGTGAATATATTGTATGAATTTTACATTGATACATCTTTGTGTCAGAATAGGACAGAATTATTACAGAATAATTTGTCTAATGAGCTCAAATTGGGTTTCTCAGAGTCAAACCATAAACTTAATACAGCAACCTTGTTAGAGTTCCAGCCACAGGTGCATGGAGTGCATTAGAAATGCTGGCTCACCTCCCTCTTCCTCCTTTCACTCTTCCCCAACACAGGAGAGGCGTCTTTTATTTACTAGAGACTGGAATTTTAATGCAAAATGTATACTCATAAGTTCAGTTTTGTGTAAATACAGAAAAACTGAATTCATATGTGACCACAGTATGTATACTTTACACCCAGTAGAGGGCAGTATAATACTGATTTCTGTCACGTTAAGACATGGCAAGTGAAAAAAATTAGACGATCAGTTGAATTAATGTTATGTCTCATTTTAGATTTCTCTTTAAAATCAATAACACTGAATACTCTACTCTCTCGTCAAACTTTCCTGCTGTTGACTCATGTTATTCTCTGGTAAACAGTTGAATACTGACAAAATCAAGCTTATTGTACCCAGAAAGACAAAATATACAGTAGCAGAGTGTTTCCACTCCTCAGGGTCGCTGCCCTTACAAGTGGTTGGAATATAAATCAACCAATGATTAATAATACAGGAAAGCAGAAGGCTAAATTTCCACTGCACTAGAATTTATTTTTCTCTTTTAAAGTTTCTGTGTCGGTGCATTTTTTTCTCATGAAGAACTGGAGGATTCAAGACATGAAGCAAAAAAAATGTTGTCAAAGGCAGTAAAAATATACAGGGTTGCTGGTTGACATTGCCTTGTTTTAAGGGGTCACAACCAACCAGCAGCTCAGCTGTCAGTTACCAAAAACATTAGGAGAATCCCAGTGTCGATTCCTGACAAGTACATTCTGCTTCAGGTAAATGTTGTCTGTCCACAGCCATTGTTTTATACATGACCACGACCAGGCAGGACAAGAACAAAAGCTGAATGAATCTCATTCCAGTCATCTTACATAGCAGGGAAATTACAGGTGTTACTAATAACATTACCAATGACTCTGTTCATGTTTCCCAGTGAGCCAACATGAACTATACCAGGACAATAAAGCTGAAATGGAATTCAGCAAACATTCATTTAATTATTTACATGTGTGCTTTTCCTTCTGTAAAAAAGGAACAATAAAGAAACAAGTGTTCTGATAGCTCTTCTATGAAGACTGAGGTTAGAAAGGTTAATTCATTATTTATCAATGATGTGAATTGATCCTATACGTCAGTCAAATCTGTAAAACAAATCTATCTTGTGAGAGTGCCTATGGTCTTTAGTATCTTAAAATTAATGAGGAGATAACACACACTCTGTTTTTTCACAATGATCTTACCTGCGCTTTAATATGCTACAGTACATACTATTGTCATCACCACTGCCTACTACTGGGTTCTGATATGCAACAACCTTCCATTGGGTCTGCTTGGCAACTTCCTGAATTCTGTTAAAGTTCAGTTAACTCGTGATGCAAACTCACACACAAACACGCACACACGCACACACACACACACACACACACGCACGCACGCACGCATGCACGCACACACACACGCACACACACACGCACACACACACACACACACACACACACAGGTGAAATCAGCCGTTCAACCTGTCAAACCACACAGCCTCATTTTCCAGGCTGTTCTCCAACTCTATACACAAAGACACACACACTGAAAGCTCTCAGATGTTCTCAATATCAGCCTTTGGCCTGTGTTGAGGAACAAGAGCAATTAGAGGGGAATTTCATGCAATCACAGTAGAACAATATACACAGCAGGTTTCTGTTCATCCAACTGTTGCTCGAGTGTTGCTCAATATTTTAACAGCCTCACTGACAGCCCGCCCCGAAACAGCAACAAGAGAAAGAAGAAGCCGCTGCCTGTTCCAAAAAGCTTGGCACGGCTCTGCGTGGTTCTCGCTGGTTTTCATCTGCTCGCCCTCTCTTGCATGCTAAATTGTTGGATTCTAAGTATGTGCTGGATGATTCTGTTACACATGCCTCCTCTGAACTCCTCTGGCCTGCAAGGAGTTTGATGTGCGACACGGTGCGTATCCACCCACCCGCTCCTCCACACCCACTCAGTGCACCATGTTCCACCCCCCCAACCCTCTCCATCCCACCCTCTGTATCCAGGAAGACAGTAGAATGTAGGCTACAGTACATTGATCTGCACACAGTCAGGTGTGTGTAGTATCCCTGAGCCCATTCTGACTCTGAGCCCAGTTACTGTGCTGAGCTCAAACCAGTTTTTCTTTGGATACAATC
>OMLP01040667.1:11331-22101 GCA_900302685.1 Spondyliosoma cantharus | reverse complement strand
TTTTTAAAACCCTTTTTTTTTTTTTTTTTTTTTTTTTTTTTTGGTCGGTGTGACTATTTTTCAGGTGCATTAATAGATGTGCTGTGTCCTTACGCAGTGCATCGTGCAGTACTGATTGTCTTTATTGTTTTACAGCTGCTGGAAGCAGACGGTGTGCCAGCTGAGGATGAGGTGGACTTTTGGAAGTGCGCCACCATAGACCTGATGTCTGATGAGGAAGACGGCGGGTGTCTGGATGGATCGTGCGACATCCGTCCTCTCGCAGCCAGGAGCTCACCGAGCTCTGTGCCACGCTGCAGCCGAGATCGGAGGCGACTCTGAAGTACAAGGCAACGCACCACAGACGTCTTCCCATTTATTGTGTCTCCTAGCTTTGTACGTAGTTGTGTTTGTGCTAATAAAGTTCTTTCTTTGAATAAACATGTGCCTGGCAAGTTTTCCTTTCCTCAATTCATTCATGTCCTTGATAATAAATGTGTATATAATTTTTTATCATCAAGGACATGAATGAATTTACGGGCAAATTCACTTGTTACAGCAGCTCAAGATGCAACAAGTACAGGAAAAAGAGTTGGACACATATGCATTCAGTTAAAAAGAAAAGTGAGACATTTACAAAATTTATATCTGATTTTCCAGAAATGACCCCGAAATGGTTTCAACTAAAAACAATACAAATGACCCTACAACAGCAAATTCTGTCAGTCATAGTTGTAAAGTCCACAAAACTCACTTTTCATATTCTAGATGTGAAAATGCATTAAGTTTCAATTTGTCAACAAGAACATGCAATTAAGGGTCATTAATTGGTCGCCACAACACGATCCGGCAGCGTTCCATTCGCCATTTACACTTTTGCAGGAGCTTGCAATATGTAAAAACGGCTACAGTCAACATTAACTGCACACGGTGAGTGAACGGAGCCCAAAACTGGAAACGATGGACCTGAGATTTGTTACCTCATTGCTGCAGTAAAACCAGGCAGCATCGTAAATCACTTTGACTGAGTAGTGACAACATATTTCTCTCCGCTGCTTCTGGGAAGAAAATTAGGAAAAAATTAAAGTGGAGTGAAATTTGTTGAGGAAGTATGGAATCATCATCACCTTGTCAACGTTTCCATCCAGCAAAGGTTTTCTGCTGCACCAGCACATGCCGAGACTGTGACTGTGTATGTGAATGTGAGGGGAATAGAAACAAAAACTAATAAGACGAAAAACAAATATTAGACAAGTATACGTATATGTTTATGGAAATTACTGGTTGACACGATATAGCAACAAAGGAAGAAAGAAGGAAGATAAGATGAGAAAAACTGAAACCAAGAAGAAAGAAAGAAACGGAAAGAAAGAAAGAAAAGAAAGAATGAAAGAAAGAAACAAAGCAAGCAAGAAAAAATGAAGAATTGAAGAAAAATGGAAACCAAGAAGCAAGAAAGACGGAAATAAGAAAATAAAACATACATAGAAAGAAAGAAAGAAAGAAAGAACAAAGGAAAGCAAGAAAAAAGAAAGAAAGAGAACCAAACAAAGAAAGCAGGCAAGAAAAAATGAATAATTGAAGAAAAATTGAAACCAAGAAGCAAGAAAGAAAGACTGAAATAAGAAAATAAAACATACATAGAAAGAAAGAACGAAGGAAAGCAAGACAGAAAGAGCTGACGGAAGAAGAAAGTAAAAGACAGAAAGCAAGAAGCAAGAAAGAAAGAAAAATGAAAACAAGAAAGAAAGAAAGAGAAAGGATGATAGATAAAGACAGAGAGGGAGAGTCTGAGGCCTCGTGCTGAGTCTGTCAGCTTCTGTTTGAAAGGTGGCTCTGCTCCGTTAAATGGCTCTAATTTACGAGCTCGGGGTCTCAGGTGGGCTGTAAGTTAATGATCGTCTGGCCGGCTGCAGAGCGCTCGCTGCTGTCTGGACTGGGTGCCAGCCAAACGCAATACATCACACACTCCCATAGAGAAACACACATTCTCCTCCAGCCGACCTCACCGCGGTAAATCTGCTGGTGTGTGTGTGTGTGTGTGTGTGTGTGTGTGTGTGTGTAGACTATATGTCTCAATGCTTGTGTCAGAAAGGCTCCGTCTCTATTTATTCCCTTTCAGCCTCCACGCTGTGGCTGATACGTACTTTTCAGCTCGAGCATCATTCACCCGTAACTTGACTCGGCCGACGAGAGGCAGCGAGAAGATTCACGGCCACGACGACGAAGTTCGCGTCTTATTTACCGGCCCAATTACCATAAATCGCACAGTTAATCTCAAAGTGTCCCCCCTCGCAGTGACGAGGTATCGTTCAGACAGCTATATATTCATTTTTTTGTCCACATAGTTTACAGAGAAGACAAGACTCTTTGACGTGATCTAGAATTTTCCACCTGTGGTAATGGCTCGGTAATAAAAATCTTAGGTATGTTATTTCTCAGACGGATTATTATGTGAAGTCATCGTACTTCTATTCTTCTTCACCTTTAGGGTCAGGGTCTAAGTCTGGGTTAGTATATTCATATTTATTTGACCAATTTGTTTTAAAAACAGTTTATTCAAACTTCTGTCTTTAGAGCATTGATTCAGATATGAAAACATCCTTTATGGGAGGGAAAAAATGGAAGAAACCTCGGGAAGAGCGACAGAGGAGGGATTCCTCTCCCGGGACAGACGTAGAATATTTATCTTGGTACAGAACAGACCAACAAAAACATTAGTTTATCTGTTTTTATGAGCAAGCAAAATTTAATGCAGCTGAAATGTTTACCTTACAACCTGTATTACGGAAGCTATTATTTTTCAGAGTTTTATGGTTGTTTTTTCGGAGTAAATTCTTTCCGATTTTCTGAATAATTGAGTTTAGAGAGCATTTGAAACAAAAGACGCATTCATTCCTTTATCGAGAGCTCGATTTAATGGAAACAAACAGGACCGGCTAATTAGTTTAGTTTAATCAAGTTGTACTTTGGGTTTAAGACACTGGGAGATCGTCCTGTCTGTAAGTCATAACGATGGTATTACCTTTAGTTTGTCGACTTTGCGCAGGAACCTGAGGACATAAGAGACCTGAGAACCATACATAAGACCCAGACCCTCATTTTCATCTTCATGTCAGGGGTTTGAACAATATTAGTATTTAGTTCTTTTGTTTGTCCATGTTAATTTAGAATCAGAAGGGGTAGACTTATGTAAGTATAATTCATATTCGTTCATGTGTGTAAAGCTGCAGACTGTAGGAGCTGTTGACACGTCAGTCTGAGGCTGTGACGTCGATCAGCGCTCTGCAGGCTCCACATCTCGTGCTTTTCGTACTTTCATGACAAAACCACGAACATCTGCACTCAGAGGTGTGCTCCTGCTTAAGGCAACGTCCAGACTGATCACGGAGTTGTTCCCTGAAATGAGGTTCTACTTTTGTTTTCCTAGATTAGAGACGACCCCAGTTTCATCAGTGACTGAAACGGCTGCTGTCTCAAATCGTCGGAAGAACACTGGAGACAAAGAAATTGTCTTTTCACCACAAGAACCACAAAATAAATAATGCTTTTGGGGTAAATGGTCTTATTTTAAAGACATGTTATTTAGGGTTTTTGTGGTTTGGGTGAGTTTTAAAGGTGCGTTTTGTAGTTTTGGGAAATAGATTGTAATCAGTAGAGAAAGATCCTCAGTGACGAACACTACGAACCACAACCAAGCTCTCTTGAACAAACTGACCACACGGTTTCATACTGTTTTACTGTGTTAATATGTGGCGGACCCTGCCACCTTTCTAGCTTCAAGCGGTGTTCTGGGACCTTGTTTTCCTCTGAAGACAGCTTGTTTATCCAGCTATGAGTATTACTGTAATAGCGAGCACTGGAGGATGTCCAAGGTGGAGACAAGCAGAATTAATTACATCTCCCCGGGTTGCTTGGCGTTTTTTTTTATTTTTAAATACAAGCTGGTCTCTGCGCTCGGGGTCACTGGATGTGCTCGGAGTTAGCAGAGACGGGCTGCAGCTGTTGGGTGGAGGATCTGTGTGGGTGTCACGGTACCTGAGGAGGTGCAGCCTTCACCCAAGTCTTGCGAGGAGGCCAGCGTCGGCTTAAATACCGTTATTTGAGCGCCATTCAGCGAGCTGTGCTTTGTAAGTTCAACAGGTTTAACCACAAGGTATTTGTGGTGGAATTGCATTAAAACAAAACATCTTGCTGGAATTTCTGGTCGGAGGTACGCCAAGAAAAAGAAAGAAATATTTTGTTTTTTTCCGCACGGGGATCCAACTTGGAACACGGCGGGCCACAATTAGGAAGTTATAATTACGTTGACAGTCACATCCTCTAATTGCTGACCAGAAACAACACAACTTCTAACCGGTGCCAAACATAAGGGGGAATTTGTACTTTCCTTGATTTTGTTTAGGATCTCGCTGCACATACGCCCTGCCCACTACACAAAGTGTTTACTCAGCTAACCAACCCTGACTGAAAACCCGAGTCGAGCAAAACAACTTCTGCCAGCCTGCAATCTTCAGCATCTCATGTGGTTTCAGCCGCACGGTTGCTCGCCGGCTAACGGGGCATGCTAGGCTACAGGAGGCGCAAGAAATGAGCGCGTGCCTGCGAGGGCTTATAATTAGAAAATGTTCCACTCGTTTGCAATTACAAGGCCCTCCGCAGAGTGTTATTAAAGACTCATTTTGTCCGGTTGTGCCCCTGAAATGGCTCCCATGTGGTGTTTGTTTGCCTTCGCATGGCTGGCGCGGACGCTGCAGTTTCGCCGCTGCCAGCAAGAAATGGCTCTCGTCAAAATGTTAACCTTAAGATTAGCTTTCTTTAGCACGGACGGAGAGGGGTCACCGAGAGTGCAGGCTGTCACCGAAAATTAAATACACATGCAGAGTGTGTACACAAACTCATGGAAGCAATTTTTCTTTTCCAACACTCAAACGAAAAAGAAAAAACACGAAATCCTTCCGTCCCCTTGTCTTTCTGGACGCACAAAAAAAATAAAAAATCCAGCACGGGTTTAAATCAAACTGAGATGTTTGTCCTTGTTTTCAGATGAGTTTAAAACGCGATCATATTGTTTTTAAGAGCTTTGTCCCATGACCATTTCAAAAATGATCCGGTAATTACGCTCAGAATAATTACAGAGGTTTAGAGACTGACCTTGTGCGAAGGAAGGAGGCCTGTCTCGTCAGTGGTCATCCAAGGAAAAGTAAAAATGGCGTCTTTCTGTCTGTACCCTGCCATCAAGAAGTTATGGTAAAACAAGACAGCTTTATCTTTGACGCGTTGCACCATTCACCCGCAACCGTGCTGCATAATACCGCCGAATTCTTCCTTACCTGTCCGTGCTTTTCAGTCAAGGTATGAATAGGAAAATAAAGTTTATCCGTCACACGATTCTCTGCTTTTTTTTAAATGCACCGTATGTATTTTTTTTTTTTACCATCTTTCAATCAAAACAAAATAATGGACTTAACAGCGCTGGATCCTGGCGTTTGATGCCTTCAACCAACAGGATTTCTGGTGAAGTCTGTCTACGTGACTCAAATGCTCACGAACCACGTAATAGATTAATGTTTTATTAACATAATCTCCAGCCATGTTTACCGGCTTCCTTCCCCACTGTCAGATGCATCATTTGACGTTCCCCCAGGAAGCAACAAGCGACCAAATTAAATGTTATGTTGAAAAATTATTAATTTCTCTGGGTTTGAACATTGTTGGAGATACTTAAGATAATGTAAGCACACAACTAAAGAAAATAAACTGTGGTTGGATCATTAAAGGCACAGTTTGGAGATACACAACTGTACTTTGCTAAAAGTGTCGAGGGCGACATATAATGTGCATCAAAATCCATGCAACTGTTTTATTCTGTTGAGAACAAACCGACATCGAGGAGCGTCAGGACACATCGCCGTCCTAATTCACAAGGCTCGAGGAAAAGGATCAATTCTATGACTTTCACTTCCTGCCTTTGCTTCCTATTGGCACATTTTGTGTAACGTGTGCTAAGAATTTCTGCCGACAAGAGTCAGATGTCTTGACATCATGCAACAGTTGCTGTGTCTCAATTCAGGGTCTGCATCCTTCGAAGGACTCAGCCTTTGCTGTCTTTGAAGGCGAGTCCTTCGGAGAGACCTTGTTAACCGCGTCAGCCGTTGTTAAATGCGACGGTCGAGCCCTTGGAACATTTCCTGGTTGCGTCACCAGATGTTTTGCTCTTACGTCACGATTTCTGCCACCCAGGCCCGCGAAACTGATGATCTACGCCACGCGATGTCGCCATTTTCTCTCTTTCTTTCTTCTTTTTCGGGCGTGCAAAGAACTTTGGGACATGTGAGGCCACGAAGGATAGAAGCGGTGCGTCCTCCAAAAAGAAGGCCGCATTTGGAGGAGCCTTCGGATTGGGACAGCCTTCGCGTGGCGTTGTGGCGTGATTGGACTTCAGATGCTCCTCCGAAGGATGCAGAGCCTGAATTGAGACACAGCATCTGTGTGGGGATAGGAGTTAATGGTTAGGGGTTCATCCAGGACGCCTGTCCGGATTACACAACGGATAAAAGTCTAATATGTGGAGCTGATGATGGCATGTGACAGTTGCACAACACAACACCTGGTCTGTGCCATGGCAGGAGCATGTTAAGCCACAGTATGTTCTGGGCTCAAACATTTTGGCTAGATAGATGTGTCCATTAAGATAAAAGCGTGTCAGGAGAAACACACAAGATACAATCACCTCCACTGATCGACGGCACAAATTGCAACACGGCAGCTTGATAACTGCTTTCGGGCCCCGCGCTCGTAAATCTGTCACTTTTCAGTCGGCATTTTTTTGCGAAGCCTCAATGTGACCCACGGAGCGGCCGGGCGCTCTGACATTTATACACCCCGTGTGCCTGTCAGCAGTCACAGCTTAATCCAGGAAGGTGATAATGGAGCCTCCAGCTCTCCGTCTGTGAAAGGAATCACCATAAAGTGCTTTTCCTCAGGGGCCCGAGAAAATTCATGGGTACGGATCCTATCATTTCCGCTCCCGTTTAATGTCTTCAGCAGAGCAATCTGTCTTTCATTAACTCACGCACACTTGTTTATTGTGGAATAAATTTGGAGTTTAGACACCAGCCAGGAGACAGAATTAACCAAAGAGCGGAGAAGGTGCAGGCAAAATTAATTTCAGTGGGCTATAAACTTTCATGATGTGACATTAGTAGCGACTCATGGTGTGATTTTCATTTTTCTGATTTCAATTATGGATAATAACTGGGGTGGAAATTGAGAAGAATCTTCTCTACAGAACATTTACAGTGGATGACCCACTAGAGGGAGCTGTATGACAGCACAACGGTGATGTATAAGACGTGCATGCTGGTGGTGTTTCCTATAGCTGTGTCTGCATCCCTCAGTAGAAAGTTTCTTTAGCTGTGGCTGTTTTTATTGGCATGGTTCTGATTAACAGTTGATGCAGATGTCCTGCTTGCTGTTGACCATCCTGACCCGTCTCCTTCAGGGACTAATTACACCGGATAATAGTCGTCTAACATTGCTGTCTTCCGCAGTGTTGACGGATCTCCGTCCCCGTGGCAGCGGCAGCATCTGTTTTCTCTCTCCACGCCGGCCGTCGAGGGTCACAGTCTGCAGGCTGCAGGATTGTTTTGTCCGACTGTGGACCTTCACAGGCCAGTGGGAAAGAGTGAGTCAGTACAGTGGAAGCGGGGGGAAGCGTTGTGGCTCCTCTAGCCTCTGAATGTTTGAGGGAACGAGCGCACGGCTTAGGTGTGTGCTTAATTAAAGCCTTTGCAGGAGTTTATTTTCAGACTGCACCGCACTATTTTTAGTGTGGATGAAGCTCTTTTTCGAAAGCTTTATTTAACTGACATGCTGTCAGTTTGTTAGGATGGTTCTGCTCCACGGCAACATATTCAAACACTTCAGTTCAGTGCAACCGCAGTCGGATCTGGTGGCCACTGAGCCGCTGAAGCTGAGGGTTGAGGATCTTGGCTCTTGTTTGATGGTAGATGTATGAAGAAAAACTTGCTGCTCTTTCCCCCCCAACCCATGCATTTATTTAGCCAGTCGGGCTAACCCTAACCTCTGCAGCTGTTTGCTTACTTAAGGGCGGGAGGAGACTTGAAATGACAATGAATGCATCCTCCTGGCAGATGGCACCTGAGACGTTAACAAGCCCTTCAAGCTTGTTTGAAAGGCCATGACTGGAGGAAAAGACAGCGGCAGTGACAGAGAAGCGGAAGCTGTCCAAGTTGTTTTGCACGAAGAATCGTCTCCAACCCCCTCCACGACACACTGGTTGTCGATGTATCCATCTAATTGTTTGTGAATATACTGAGTAGAGTCTGAATAAAGAATGAGAAGAGTGCCTGGTCCATAAGTGGCACAGCAAAATCACTAGTGAATTCCTGTGCACCGGCTCAGGCTGCATGCTGGGTAATAGAGTTTCTACTTGTCGGCCGTGCAGGAGCAGTCCTGTAGTTGCATCTCGTTTAGTTTGTGACAAAGAAAAACATGTCTTCTTTTTCTTTTTCCCTCCATTTTGGACTCTCTGGTCCTCTGGCTGCCCTGAAAATGTCATCATGCCCATTCCTGCGACAGCTGACAGATCCAAGTTGAGCCTCTACACAAAAAAAGTGCTGCTGTGAATTTACTTTAGCTGCGTGAGCAAAAAAAAAAAAAATCCACTGATTGACATGATTCCACTGAAATAAATAGACTTTTCTCCAAAATGTAGCCGTCTTAAATACTGCTGGACCAGGCCGTAAAAAAACAAAAAACAAGATAAAATTGTCAGCAGTCTCTGTACTCAGGATGTGAAGATAAACCTTAAAATGTCTAGTGGGGCTTCCAATATGTCCTCATCTACGTGGCCCAGAAACAATCACCCAAAACCTCAGAGGCACATTCAGGCTACAGCACAAAATAACATGCAAATATAGCCAAAACGCCGGATATTGGTCACATTCTCATTGCTGCTAGGACAGCAGATCTGAATTTGGCGTATACGTCCTTTATAAAACTTAGTTTCAAAGAACGCATACAGCTTTGTGACAGATGGGTTTGTACTCTGTGATACTGTGGTGTGCCGAGGAAGTAACACCGCATTGATCCTGTGATGAGAAAACCCCTCTATCGGCAAAACACCACAAGGGGATAGCGAATGTAAAAAGGCAAAGGGTATTAGCATGGAAATGGATAATATTCCCTCCCTCTGAGCTCTGCTACACCGCCGCGATCTCTACCTCCCAACTCCTCCTCTTGTTCTCCCCACCAGTCCGGCTCCCTACCTGGGTCTTATTTTCATTGCCAGGCGCAGGCGGCGGCCTCGGCTTCCATTAACAGCTCACTGCTGTGAAAACATGGAGAGAGGAGAACTGAACTGTATGTGGGACTCGGACACTGCTGCGGTCTGGACAAAAGGCATGTACAATATGAGGAAACACAAACAAAAGGTTTGACATTGAGGATGTTAATGTGCATTTCAACACCTATTTTGTTTCACTTTGTAGTTGAAAGGCGCCTTGAAAGAGGATTCAGAGATAAATTACCTCTCCATTATCATCCAGAGGGAGCTGCATCAACGCGTGTTTCTCCTTCGAAGGTTTTTCTGTTCAAATAAAGTATTTAGGACATTTTTATTTTCCATCGCAATATTTTACAATCGCCTTCAGCTCACACCGACATGTCCTGACCTGTCAGAGGGATGACGGGTTGGTAAAGTGGTGGCTTGACAGCTAGAGCGAATCACTGAATCATTTTAATGAGACATCGGGACATTTTCCAGCTCTGTTAGTGGAATACAACCCAAACAGTTACGACTATTAGAGGTTGAAAACTGGTGTTTTTACCAGGCCGTATGTGACAAGTTCTAGCTGTGTTTGTTGTGTCAAAAGTCAGGTACTTGAGGGTCAAAACATGGTCTTTTCCTCGACATTATGAAGTGATTTTTTTTGTCCAAAACCTAACCACACCACGAGCACAGTGTTGCCACAACATGCGACCTGAATCCGGCCGACACAAACACTTGAAACGAGGCTGTTGTGAACATCTTCCTCTTTCTCCTCTTCCTATTTACACTTCAACCATTTTCTCTCCCCATCCGTCTCTGCTGTCCTTATTTCTCATCTCTCTCAACATCATTGCATCTTCTTGCACACTGGCATCTTTAATTTGCCTTAAATCTCCACCGTCTCACGCAACCTGCACTCTGGGTCCCTTTCTCTCACCGGTCCTCCCCTTGTATAACCTCACCTCCTAATCTCTCCGCATGGGAGCCAAATTAGTCGATCGAAGCCCCCGTAATGTTCAGAAAGAGAAATCCCTTCTATTTGCCGGTTCGGTATGAGGTATGAGAGCACACGGCAGGGTTTGCCACAGCCTCAAGAACCGCCCAGGCGAGACATACCAATCAGCCCAGAGCTGCAGGACTTACGGTATGAAACCCATCGGATCAGAAGGGAGCTCTGGGTTTTGCTGGCCGGGGGTATCGGGAGCTTTAAGGTGGGATAGAGGCTCTTTTTTAAGATGGATTTGGTCTTGCTGAGCCCATCATGTCAGGCCTTGTGTTGGGTCTAAAGGGGAAGGCGTATCTAGAATACATAAGCTGTTAGGTATGAAGAAAGCCCATAAAACAGGTTTTAAACCAGTTATCATATACAGTGTCACAGACGAGATACAATGACCAGTAGTTATAGTTGCATCAACTGTAGTAACCTGCAGCTACCCTTCATTAAAATGATTTTATTTGCCTGTAGAAAAATATAAATTCTCCTTAAATAAGAAAAA
>OMLP01040661.1:0-11023 GCA_900302685.1 Spondyliosoma cantharus | reverse complement strand
GTCAGCAGAGCTCCAGCATGCATTCCTCTGCTGTTTGGACCACAGCTGCCTCTGATAGGGATCGACAGGATGAGGAAGGAGCGCTGAGGAGGTTACACACACACACACACACACACACACATCTGCTGCTTTTGAAGAGGGCGACATCGAGGAACTGTTGGACACACAGTCGGGCGATTTTGTTGAACTTGAGCAGAAAAGAGCTGAGGAGCAGTTTATGAGTCAAAGAGGAACAGGTGAGGATGGGTGACCTGGAGACACACACACACACACACACACACACACACACACTCACCAACAACTTCCTTATCACACACAATCTCTTTTCACACAAACACACACCGACTCTCCTTGCCTTTTTTATACTTTCTCAAACAAATCCACACACACACACACACACACACACACACAGTTGCTTGCATAACACACACACACACACACACAGACTCTGACTTTCTTCCTCTCTTTTTCTCTTTTACACACACACACACACGCACACACACACACACTTGGCAGGATGTGCAGGGAGAAAAAGGGGGCCGAAAGACAACACCGAGATTAGGAGGCTTTTGTCACGGCTCTGTGGCAGACTTTAAAGGCCTTGGCTCCCTTCCCCTCTGCCAGATTTCTTTCTTTTCTCACCCTGTCTGTCCACATCCCTCTCTTTTCACGGGGGGAAGGTAAACATTTGGTACAGAGAGACGGAGGAAGGGTGGAAGGGAGGGATGGGTGGAAGAAGGATGTAAGCCGCCTGTTGCCCCCTTTTAGCCTCCTTTTTGTGTTTCTGTTTTCCTAGTGTTAGCGGCGGCTTTGTGGCTGTGTGGAGGACGAGCGCAGAGAGGGAGAGGTATGCAAACAGATCAGCGCTTCAATGCCAGCCAGGTGTCTGTGTTGTTTCCCATCTGGGGTGTATGCGAGTGTGTGTGTGTGTGTGTGTGTTGCATACGCACTTTCCATCTCTGTTCCCAGGTGAGTGTGTGTGTGCATGTATAGCTATCTCTCTGGTTTTCTGTGAGTGGATGTGTGTTATGTTTTCTCCCAGGTGCATGTCTGTGTGCGAGCCCTTCATGGTCACTGACTCCATTCACCTGAGCCGTCCTTTCACAGTGAAAAGGCAGTTGCCGGAAAAAAAAAAAGCTCTTTGGACAGCTTCTCTTCATCACCAACCGCAGCTGCTGTTGACTCAAGCGCCCAGGAATCTCCTCCACGGAGTTCACACCCTTTTCAACTAGCCAACCGCACGCCAGAGCCCACTCTGAGAGCGAGCGAAAAGGTCCTGCAAGACCTCGAGGTCTGAAGGACTAAACATTTGCTCTGGCAAAGGACAAGATTTAGTCAAAATGCAGCCAACTTATGGGCCAGAGGAAGCAGGAGGGCTGCAGCAGAGAGGAGCAAACCTTCACCCAGAACTGTGATGGCTTATTTGCTTAAAAGTAAATTCGAGTAAAGGTATTTCACTGAAAAAATGCTCCATCACTCAGAGAAAACTGGACTTGCCTAAGTTTGTAGCCTCACATCACATCATTTTTGGTTATTGCGGTTTAAATATTTGTGTCTGTATTTGCTGTGTGACAGAAGAGATGTCGAGTGAAGGTTCCTGTCGACGGGAAACAAAACAAAAACAGCGACTTCAACCTGACGGAGGACTCGTCCTTCATCTCAGCAGCTCAGGAATGTCGTGTTTCACACTGAAGCACAGCTTTTCTTTTTAGAAACTCTTATCGGGAACTCTCTCCAGTTGAGTCGATCAAGTTCACGGTCAGAAGGTCGACATAACATCAGTGTTGACGGCGGGAGGAGAGATTTCTGTAGAATCACACTTGTCTTCTAAATCAACTGCAGCTCATCAGGAGAGTTTATCAGATGACAAAATATGTTTCCATCCAGATTAAAGATGAATTATGCAACATTCATTCATGACAAAGTCCAGAAACACTCGACAGTTGCTGTGCACGTTGTTGTTACAGCATCCAAAATGTGTGTCAGCCAACGTAAAGGTGCGTTTCATTTAGTCACCCGTCGGTATAACTACGATACGGAAGGGACGCGTCTAAATGTGACATGAATAAAACTTGAACACATCCTCTGGTCTGTGAGTCGTATCAGACAAACAAAACATTTATTTAATCTACAAAAGATACAGTATTTCAGTGAACACATCAATTTTATGTCTGCAACATAATATATATGTTTCTCATACATAGTGTAAAAGAAGCCTGGTTGGTTCTGTTCCCTGTACAGTTTTCTTTATTTTTACTTTCTTATTTATTACAAAGATATTTCTCAAATTGCCACCACCTTTAAACGATACCTCTTCGATTACTAACAGGAATTTGGAGCTCTGGATGTTTTATAATCATGATATAAAAAGCCGAAGTGACAAAGTTTCACCAGTTTTATTTTGAAAAACTAAAGGACAATTTAAAAAATGTGGACTTTTGGTTTAAAAAACATGATTTAAAGGCAGAGAAAACAGAATTAAAGGACTAACCCTTAGAAAAACACACAGTAGACTTTGAGATAATGAAGTGTTCCTATTGGTCCCCAGTATTATTGTTTCTAATTTATCTGAATGGTCACTTGAGACGTCAAATATCTGCAGGAATGTTTTTACAGGATAATCTCTGCTCTCTGAAACTCTATATGTTTATTGTGAAACTTTTACAGTACGTTGACTCAACAGATGACACTTTTGACGTCTCCTCCTCCCTTCCTGCTCTTCACACTCTTCACTGATCTCTTCTCCATGTTCTCATCTCTCTTCATCACCGAGCAGCGGTGAGCTCAACACATCTGTCAGCAGCTCGGCCCGGTGTCATCCTCCTCCTCCCTGCGCCTCTTCATCTTTTCCTCCTCTTGTCTGTCCTCCCTGTCTTCCTCCTCCTCCTCCTCCTCCTCCCCCCTCGGCTCTTCAAGTCAATCAAATTCACAGAAGGCGAACAGGAACACACAGAGAAAAAATACAGCAGGAAAAGGCTAATCTCCGAGATAAGACGAGAATGAGAGCTGGATGTCGAGGACGAGAACAACCCTGGAAAAGTCACATATTCGCCTGGCGCGGTATCTGCAGGCTTCAAGAGTTTTTCTTATCTCACACTTACAGAAATTAAAATGTCTTTCATAGCTTTAAATATCACAACTCTGCTGTTAATGTGAAGCTTATCGGACGGGTAGAGATCCACAGGATCCAGCGTTTGTAAATCCCCAGGTCAGGTCAGAAAGTCATGAGTAACTGTGCGAACGCGTCAGAACTGCAGATTCCTGTACGATGATTCGCCTCTTTGTGTATTTTCACTGTAGTTTTGTTCCGTTCCCGTCGCTCGAGCCCGTCCTCGACCTTCGACCTTAACATCCTAAAAGCTACAATCCTACTTACACTGTATAACATTTTATACGTGATCTTCTCATCCAACTTAAATGAAAACTGCGCCAACAAGGACAGCAAAGCAAGGATAGAACATGTGCAGTATACGTAGCTCTCGTAAACCCTCCTGTACTAAATGCCAAGTTAGCATTTAGCTGGTGAACACAGTCGAACGTTTAGCCGCTAAAAGTATTTTTCATAGGAAAGTGAATATTAGAGCAGAAAACACGACTCCAGCTTAACGCTGACGTTGCCCTGTTGAACGCCGACAGGTTTCTTACTGTACATGTCGGCCTTATCGTTCTTTATCGCGTAAAAATAAACCCCGCAGGACTTTAATCTCCCTCTTCTGGCAGGTTGATGTAAAACACGTCGCTACCGTTGGACGTAAATACTCGTACAGGTGATCGTAACATTAACATGTTCTGTGTCCGTTTTCTCTCCGTCACCTCACAGACGGATTCCAGTCCAGGACGATGCATCACCGCGGGACAGTCTTCTCCTCTAAACAGTCGTAGCCCTTCAGTCGCGAGAGAGCGGCAGCCGGCGTTTCATCCGTCAACATGTCCGTCTGGAGGAGATGACGGCTGGGTGTGATTTCTCTGACTCACTGAGTTGAGAGGATGTGGCACTGCAGCGGGGCGGCGGCGGCGGCGACAGGGCAGGACGCGGAAACACAGCAAGATAATAAGAAATGACTTGAAACAGAACGACGCGCGTTTTTCTTTCTGTTCTCAGCAACGTGTTTTGTCGCCACAGCAACAGGAACCTTTTCCAACAAACGTGATCAGAAACAGTCAAACGTAGATTGAACTTTTTTTATTGGCACCAATAACATGATTACAATGGGAGAAAACAACAGTTTTAACCTAGATGACAATAGACTGTACAAGATTGTCGATACAAAGATTATCGATAAAATTTCGTATATTCCGTCGGCACGTATAAATACAGTATCTTACAATGAACATGGTAATCTGCTACATAGCTTACGTTACTATTAGAACACAAAATCCACTCATGCAGTATAATGCCCAATTATATGAAAATAAAACCAACATGTTTAACAGAAAATAAATTAGAAACACATGTTCTTTTCTTTTAATCTTTGAGCTTTTACGATGTTTTCTGGGCCAATGTGTTGCTGGAGCTACTGACTGGTCCAAAGCATTCTCCCTAAACGATCCAACAGATCCTATAATCTCAACGCTAACGTCGTTCCATGTACATGCTAGTGGTTAAGTGCACATATACACAGTCTGTTTGTTGGCAGTCCTTAAGCTTCGACACAAACACAACGAGACAAAACACGTGAAACGAAAGAGGGCGACTTTATCCGACGATGGTTTTCACAGAGAAAAAAAAAAAAAAATAATAAAGCTTTGATTGAGAAACATTGTTCCTGTTTGGAAACTTTTCCAGCCTGCGGGCGATCGGAAAGACAAAGTTTTAAATAAGAAGAAACACGCTCCAGCTGTTCAGGGCGACTCCGTCAGCAGATGTTTGAAAACACGAGAGACGGGAGGACACGAAGAATGTGTGAACGGGAGACATGATAATGTTTCAAGGACGATTTTCAGTTTACAGCTGAAGGAAAATAAACCGAATCTTTCCTTTTTCTCATTTACTTTTATCTTAACTTGTCATTTCAGATGATTTTGGTTGTGATACGTGAACGGAGAGACGAGAGCTTGAGAGATTAACAATGAAGACGACACGTCTGCCTCTGAGATGCACATTTTGCTGATTAATGAATTAATCTTCATGCAGATAATCAGTTGTGGCTCATCTTATTGGAAAGCTGCATGTTTTATTGGCCACCTCACATTGTAAATATAAAAGGAAACTGGACGCCTGACTTGTAGTCGGTTGCAAAGCTCTGGTCTGCAGGCTCAAGGAAACAAACCAATAAATGTAAAAACTGCAATTGTGAGGAATCATCCGTACAGATACATATGTTTGAACATTTTCCTCCTTGAGTTCAAAGATTTATGTGCAACGCTACAGAATGTGTAACTAAAGTTCCCAGGTGATTTCCATAAATCACTTCCTGTCACATGGTTGTTTAAACGCAGCCTTGTAAAGTTCTCACTGTTGGGTTTTTTGTGTCCCGAAGAAGTTCTACAGAGAGAGAAACGCTGACATACTTTAATAATTCACTTAAAACCTCTTTTTCACGTTCAAACATCTGCGGACAAAGTCGCCCCGCTGTCTCGCCTTTCAGACGGAATCTAAAAATCTTATCTCAGCGTCTCGTTTTACACATTATTCATATAGTGGTTAGATTCATGAACACACACAGGAACAACAGGAGGAACATCTGAGAGGGTCTGCTGAGGCTGGTTCTGATGAGGTTTGGATCTGGCTGCGGTGTGAGGAAAACGTCCCGACACCTTCCAGGTGGCAGTGAAACGCAAAAAAAAATGCAACAGTACAACGAGAACAGAAGAAGAAACACGCAGTCAAACAAATACACGAACAAACCAAGTAACAAGATGGGAATCAGTGTGACACGCTGCTGCTGCTGCTGCTGCTGGTTCTGCAAATCATTTGGATTTTTTTTTTTATTATTTTGGTCTTGAAATCTTTTTCTTTATGATCATTTTTGTATTTAGTGGAATCCTGATACGATTCGTCTGATGTATCACCCTAATTTTATATCGACTCTCTACAATTTGAGCTGATTCTGGTTCTGGAGGAGGTGATTCCAATACTCATGAGTGTGTCGGGGCTTTCAAACGACATTAACAAAAGCAAAATATGTAAAAATGTAATCCAATACTGAGAAAATACCTTAAAACAGGGTGCAGAGTTACCTTTCTGTCCACTGGCTGAACGACTAGTGAAGGTTTTACTAATTTAAATTCAAATTTTATCATCAGCTCAACAGATAAACATTTTTTATTTGACTGGCATGTGAAGCAGAAACTTACTTTTGGATCTAAAACATCTGGTAAAGGTGCGCTGTGTAGTTTAGGAAAAAGGAAACTCAGAAATGTAATAATTACCAGATCAATAAGGTAATAACACGAGCATAGACATATTTATTTGGTGAATATCGTATAAAACTGTTGTTGTTCTCTGAGGAAACTATTTATTCAGTCGTGTTAATCAATTAATTCAGATTTTCCCTCCTCAAAACTACAAAGTGCACCTTTAAAGTGGTCAGTAAAACAAGTGGTCGATCACAGAATCAAATCAAGAGATGGATGTTTCCAAAGCGCTGAGAGCAGTTTACGTACTCGTGTACTTGTCAGTGGATACTGCTGATCAATGTCACCTTCTCTGAATCGATCAGCTTCCTTCCCTCTGATCAGGTGAACGGAGGGCTCTGCAGGTGAGGAGACAAACCTCCATCCAAACCTTTTTTTCCTCGTCGGGTAATAAAACAACAGACACCAGATGGAAGCGGAGGCTTTGTAACAAACCATGTGTGGAGAACTGAGCAACACGCAAAGCCTCTTCTCTCACACTCGAGGTCAAACTGTGAGGCGCCTTCACGAAGACGAGCAGAGGACGTGAAGTCTCGTCCTCAGGTCTGACTCGCTTTTTAAGCCCTCTAAATCTCATAACAGGTTAACGAGAAGCTGTGACATATCCAATGATCCGACAGTGATCCACCAAATCTGGAAACAATTCTCAGAAGGCACCGCGTGTTACATCTGGGCACTGTTGATCTTCCCTTTGTGCTGTTTTGGCTAAAGAGGTTGAACGTTTGACACGAGGAGAACTGATATCCTTTATCCCTCTTTCCTTAAAGGCAGCGGGCATCAATCAAAGCTGAGGAGGAGGCGGCGGGGAGGGGGAATGCCGCCTTTTTCTCCAGGAAGTTAACGAAGGGCAGAAACTGTCAGTCGGCGTACTTTCGGAGGAGATCCTGTTCGCACTGTAGCTGCGGCTACAACCGACGGAGGAGACGTCCGTGCTTCGGTTTCACATCAGTGCGCAGATAGCAGCAGAAGCAAAAGCCAGCAGCCGCCGTGCTCAGACGAGGATACAGGGAGAGATCGTGCTCATTCTTTAAGGCTCAGGTGGGCTGAGGCCGGTGCTACGCTCTGAAACGAAGCTATAACATTACACACATGCTATATTGTTCTTTATAGATGATCCAGGATGAGGCAGCGCGCTAAATGCCGCGTAGGCGAGCTGCGTCTCTGCTTTTATTGAGGAGGTTGCGGTTGTGTCCGAAGAACTGAAAAGAACAGAGACAGATAAAAGAAGAAAGACTCGTATAAAAACTCGGCTTGAATAAAACATGTCGTGGGATTTTTCTCTCCTATATTTCACTGGATTCATCTCCAGACCGGCTACAAAATAAGGATCTTTGTATTCTCTCTTTACATTCTTCATTGTTTGTGTCTTTTATAAATCCGTGTCTGCAGCATGATGAGGAAGAGTTGCGTGATCCCATGTTTTTTTTGTTTGTTTTGTTTTATGAATCCTCACGGTCTCCTGCACGTAGCTTTCATTAGCGTGGGACTGTTGGATGTGCCCTCGCCGCTAACACTGGTAGTGGATGTGCTGGTGCTGGTGTACTTTCCCGTCCACGTGTGAATGAGTGTGCGTGTGAATATCCGTGTAGATCTTCGGGTAGACCTTAGGAGCCAATCCGGCGCCTCCCTGAGCGAGGAGCAGCTGCTTGTGGGCGACGTAGTCCTCGTACGAAAGACAATCTTTGTCCCCGCTGGCCGGCTGTGAAGGCACCGCCGGGCAGACCCGGTCTCGGTTTGTTGCAGGTAGACGCTGGGGGGCGGGAAGAGCAGAGGAGGAAGTAGAAGAAGAGGAGCAGGTGCGTTTTGATTGGCAGAACCAGAGGAGGGCGGTGCCTAGGATGAAGGCGACGCCCGCTGGTATTCCGATGATGACGGGCCACGGGAGGCTCGGGGACGTGGCTGTCGGCACGGCGTTGTTCTGCGGCTTCAGATCTGTAACGACGAGAGAAATTAAGAAACGCATGAATGATGGGGGAAGATCTGATCCACCGGAACATGTACACTTCTCTCTGCGTCTTCCTCTCACCTGGCAGCACCGTCAGGTAGGCGCTCCTGAAGCTGTAGCCCATCGTGTTGGCGCCCAGGCAGATGTACATGCCGGCGTCCTCCTCCTTGGCTCTGGTTATCAGCAGCTTGTTGAGGTAGGATCCATCGGGACGCGACCAAACCTCCCCTGTGGGCAGCACCACAAATCTGTGGTCTCCAACCTTTAAGTTTAACCACACGAAGAAAACGTTTATCGAATCAAACCGATCGAGTATTTCTCGTTAAACATTAGAGGTTATGTTTGCGCGCAGATGTGGGTTCGTACCTCTATCGTGGAGTTGAATTTGCTCTCGTCACCAGGTTCGACTCTCTTGAGCCACTGAATAACCGGCTTGACGTCACTGCGGACTTTACACTGGAACGACGTGGTTCCTCCGTAGTCCACGGTGGTGTTGACGGGGTGCGTGCCGGTCAGGATGGGTTTGGAGTTGGTGCGCTCTGAAGACAGGAGCACAGACAGAGAAGAAAAAGAAATGAGATTTAATATTAAACTGTTTTTTATTCTATTTGACAAAGACTGAACAGAATAAGCGGTTCGTCAAATTCAGCTGTAATCACAATTAAAGGAACGAGTGCGAACTGTTATTTTATTCAATGTGTTTGAACTGAATGAAACTCACAAAGGAGCGCCGCGGCCCCGAGAGAATATGATGTGGTTTGCGAGCATTATTTACACAGTATCTGCTGCATTCAGCAGCACATCCTCCCTCTGTGCTGCAGACACACAAACACATCTCTTATCTTCAGCTCCTGTCTTTTCTTTCTCAGTTTATACAGCAGAATAAACACACCTGCCCGACATTCAATACTCTCTTTTTTTTCACTATCGGCAAATCTCACAAGAATGTAACCTGAGAAAATTAGATTTCCCTTTTGTTTGTGTGTGTGTGTGTGTGTGTTCCTGTCTGACATCAGCGGTTTTAAAACCTTTTTCTTAAACAGATTTTAAAAAGGCATCTGTGAGAGGATTAATTCAAGAAGTTGGACGGGTGTTGTAGTTTCCAGGGAGGCTCGTGTGGTTCTGTGAAGACAAGCTGAGGACTTTCTGGTTTAGTTTTCTTCAGTGCACGTGTAGTGTTGCAGGCAGCGCTGCAGAGGCCTCAGAGCGCCGGAACATTACATGTTTTAAATGCGTTGCTGTAGTCGCAGCACGTCTCTGCTGAGCACGGCTGCTTACAATCAAATGCAAATGAACCACAAACACAAACAACGCTGCCAGAACGCATCCAGCGAACACACGGAAGTTAAAAGTTCAGTGTGAAGTCTCTTGATATTATTCAATGCATCTAAACGAGTTCTAGTCAAGCAGGTGAATTCTATTATATTCAAGTATCTCCGTTCTCTGTGAGCGCTGTACTCGTCTTCTATCACACAGCTGGCGATGACTGACAGCCGGGTGAATCTCCGCTGATAGACGAAATGTCACATTTGACACAAGCGAGCATCGGTTTTGATTTACTTCCTGTCTCAACGTGTGTGTGTGTGTGTGTGTGTGAGCGCGCACACGTGTGAGCGTCTCTCAGGGAAAAAGACTGCAGCTGCACTTTAATGTGCAACAGATGTGTCGAGTAAATCGAGAGGAGCCAGTCGGAGGTTTCTTCTCGACAGAGCTATCACGTTCGGTAACGTGCAGTTCTGCTCCACCGGACAGCTTCACGTTTAAATCATCCGGCGACACAACGGCTTTCCAGCGCGTCAGAAAACACTCGCAGCTCATCGTCACACACGTCCTGCAATCTCTGGTGTTTACTGAGCGGCCTGCTGGAGATCAATAAATGCCACTGTGTGTGTGTGTGTGTGTGTGTGTGTGTGTGTGTGTGTGTGTGTGTGTGTGGCCTGCAGCTCCGCTCTGTCGCCGACCGCCGTTAAATTAATTATTTCAAGCAGCATTGAAATGAACGTTTGGACGCTTAAACTCAACCTGAATGAGACAAATCTTCAGCAACGTCTCCCGTGAGGACGCCGTCTTATTCAACCTCACAAACAAACAAACAAACAAACAAACAAACAAACAGTCTCTCTCTGTTAGAACAGAATGAAGTCCGTCCTCAGGTCGTTTCCACAACAGACTAATCAGCGATGCTTCACTGTCGTCAGACTCTCTGCCAGCAAATCATTTAAATGTCTGAGGAGTAAATGATGGTGTTCTTGATCGTACGATCTTAAGACATTCGACACAATCAATCAGTGTACTGTGAGTCAGAATGGAAACAAAAACCATCTCAACCTGTTATAAAGTCGGACAGGCTCCTCGGTCAAACACACACCGTGTACAGCTGAATGTTTGTTACTGTTTAGGTTCATTCATCAGCTCAGCGTTACAGAAACGTGCTTCCTGATGCGTCACGTCGTGAAATTAACACTTTTCTGAAACTGTAAATTCTCCTGCAACACTGAAACTCTCAACTTTCTTCTTTAACATCCGAACTATCAGCGCTGAAAACAAACAGTCTGTATCTTCGCAGCGTGTGACGACTCACGTATGACTTCCACCTTGTAGGTGGCGTTGATCTCTCCGGCTCTGTTGGAGACGTGGCAGGTGTACTTCCCGCTGTGCTCCGGCGTCAGGTTCTTCAGGCTCAGAGTCCACCTCTTCTTCTTCCCCTCCTCTCCCGCCCGC